>NNCF01131420.1:192891-216175 GCA_002313205.1 Laupala kohalensis | reverse complement strand
ATATATATATATATATATATATATATATATATATATATATATATATATATATATATATATATATATATATTCGTTCATCTACATGTAAACAAAATTCCACTGTATCGCCCTTTTTTAACCCAGACTGACTCCACGGATCTAGTTTTCAACAAATCTCATAGCGTCAAATCCTGTATAAATGAAGGATACCAATGGAAATAAACTTCCTTATTCTTGATTAAAACACTTTCATTCTTCGGTGCCATAAACCCTCTTCTCTCAATTTCCTTGAATAGGTAGTTGTTCTTTCTTGGCAGTTAAAGATAAGCATTTGTTTCAACTCGAGGAAATTCGGACAGCGGATAATGAAGTTCTTTCGCACAAGCGCAGTATGTTTAGTTCCGCTTCACCCTCCTAATAAAGTGAAAACTTACATTAAACAAATGACATGACTTTTTTTGAATTTTGAATATGTAATTATGAGCATAATAAATAACCTTTGCCAAGCAACAAAATTGGCAAAATTTACTTTCCTTTTTCAGCGTGATATTTCATAATATTTTTAACAGTGCACGTATGTAAGTAAATACGTACGTAAGTTCATGCACGAAGCATATTTTAAGAGAGTAGAGAAATTCATGCCAACTACAGACGCGTATTTGTGCCAGTACCAGAAATAGAAAAAAGTTAGATTAATTGTAAAACTCTTAAAAGTGTATGAATATCACTGAATTGGATGGTGTTTTCTATTTTGCTTGAGGAGACAAGCGTCTTAAGTAATAATACTACTTTTAAATTTCTGAAAGAAAAAAAACCCTCAAGCTTTGAATATTTATACTTCATTTTTTAAAGCTTATGAACCTTTTAAGTACTTGAACCTATGATGATGACAAAGGAATTTGTACTTTTTTGTACCAGTTATTTGATTTTCAATTTTATGTAATTTTTTTTACATCTGCAGTAACAAAGTGTTGTTATAAACAAGATTATTATGTTCATTTTATTAATACATCCTGCAATAACTGTTGGATATATAACGTTTAGAGTAGACCTATATTGCAGAAACAAATCTTAAGGAGTATTTTTTGAATGATCACTTATTTCATTATAGGGAACTCGATATTTGGAAAGAAAGGAATAACTTTTTTGGAAATTTTGAAATGTGAATAAATAAACCAGAGAATACAGTGTTAGTTATACGAGTATAAAATTTTTCCTCCTCATTTTAATGATTTAACATAAAAGTTAACTCAATTATGTTATACTGTATACCCTGTGCTAAATGAATTCGAAATAAATTGTATAAAACTCGGAGCTTAAAGTAACTCGTACACGGGGTTCACGACTTTACATTCATTCTCGATATATTCAAATTTATTAATTAGTATTCCATTTCCCGTACCTATCAGTTGATTGGAATAAAACAATTTATGTTTTAAATAACATAAATGTGAGTTATCGAATCCATCGACCGAAGGCCTAGGTGATATTAAATGTGACGTCTCCCAACATATTTTATTCTTTCATTCTGCTTCCACGTCTTAAACATTTACGAACCTATCTCCGTCAATATCTCCCTCCATCAGTGGGCAAAACCAACAAACGCCGCACTCGCCAAAGCTCCTTCGGCGTCCATGAGAACGCCACTGTGAACAATTGCGTGCGAGCAGGAGTCGTTTACAAATTACTCGGACTAACGTCTGTTCTGGATCGATTCGAATGTTCACTTTCCAGCGCCTGGCTTCTTTCCCACTGTGCGTTTCACCGGCTCAATGCACGAATGGAATTTTATTTTTAACATTTATTATTAACATTTTTAACATAATTAAATTTCTTCAAATTTGCGGTTAAAAGCTACCACCTGCACCAGTGCTTCTACAATGTAAAAGAGTTTATTGATTTTAATAAAAGTTAAATCCATCTTATACTTTATCACGCCATTGCTGTAGTAATTTTAAAATAGCTTATAACAATTTCAAAAACTATTTTATTGCACGATTGTGTACATTAATTCGGAAGCTCTATCCTGGCCCGGGTTTTGCTCCGGTTTTCCTTCAGATAGAGGTGGACAAAGACTATAAACCAAACCGCCCTCTCGCGTACTAACGGTGCGTTCACAGCTTTCAGCGCTCCTAACATTGTTCTATGTAAACTACTCTCCGAGCCTAGTTCTAAAAGCGGCCACCAGAGCGCGTGGCAGTTCCCGATTCCCTTCCCCTCCAACGCCCTTCAAGGTACTGTACTGCTATCTCATGCTTCATTTCACAATAATTTAGCTGAAAATACTTTCCCTACAAAAATTAACATTTGTGAATAGTTAACACGATGTATAACTGAAATATTTTACTACACATTTGAAACAAAATGAAAACAGGACACAATTGACAGGAAATGTATACAAAGAAAATACATACTTGCTCTTAATTCTATTTATTCATAATAAGATTACAGTACATTCTCATATGAATGGAAATATACAATCCTGTATACAAAAATGGGGTATACTTGCAATAAGGTACTCATTGATGTATGTATACGGATCAATAATAAATAAATAAATGAGACGGATAAAACAAGTCACACGAGAAAAAAATGCAGGTAAATCCATAAAAGTGATACAATTTTATCAAACTCATGGGGAAATGTGATTAAATTCCTTCTTCTTCTACTGGCTGTATAGAAAGCAGTCAACGGAATGTTGGTTTTGTCTTAAGCCTCAGTGGTGTATAAATTCCTCTGCTTATTGCACGAGCAAATTACATGCCACAAATTTTATGAAGGTGATGTAAAAGTAATTAACAAATAGTTAATACAAGATTGATAATTGTTCAGTTGAAACTTAAATTCAAAACTAAACAAATGTTTCTGCCTTTCGATTGGTATCAAAGAATGAAATGAGAAAGAAGAACCAGTTCTACCTCCCTGAAATGAGTCTAGAAGACTTGTTCTGTAGTGTGATTTGAAAATGTAGTAACAAAATGATAAAGAAATGAAGACAATCCACCAGTACCGTGGCTCCAAAAGCAATAGATGTATCAGAGGATGAACTATTTACAATAATCTATGAAGAAACCATACGATTTTCATTTATACAGGTTTATATCACTCTGTTTAACAAATGAGAAAGGCGTTAATCAAATGAGAGCAGAATAACTCTAGAAGACATTCAATAGGTGTCTTGAAAAGGAAGTAACAATAAAAAAAAATGAAGATAATCAGTCAGTACATCTAACAATACTCTACCGAGAAACAGTCTCAAGATTTTTCATTCTACAAGTTAAATATCAATCCATGAAGGAAATTGGAGAGGTTTCTCAACCTGAGAATATCTGTGAGAAGTCTTGACTTCGCAATAAGAAATTCACAAAATTTGTACCAATACTAATGTTGATATTAAAGAAATGTTTACCGTAAAACCCTTTATATATCCATAGGATAACGTGACTAGATTTATCCGTCTCATGGTTTAAAAAAAGCATTACCAAGTTACAAACACCACAATATACAATAACTTGAGCAGTAAACTAACAAAGTGAAAGTAAAATTTAATAACATGAAGTTTCAGAAAACCAAAAGAAGACACAATACACCAAGTAGAAAATAATCAAAGTGGAAATAAAATTTTAAAAAAATGTAAGTTTATATTAAAACATTAAAAAAGTGGCTCAATAAAAAATGAAACTCTTCTACACACTACATAAACATTTATCAAAAATTAAATTCATCACAGGTACAATAACTAAAAATAAGATGCAAACATTAATTTCTCTCTAGTTATTCGTACCTAACTGCCACATGTCAGGTATAATTACAAATAAACGTTTTACTAAAAACAGAATCTTACATTTTAACTAGGTACTATTTCTTTAAATTTGTTTTAAGATGAAAATTTAATAGCATTTGTGTCTAGTTAAAGAACTGCCTCCTACATAACCTTATCCACTCCTCAAACGTCGATACTATCCAGGTGTATTATTAAGTTTGTATGTTTATTTACCCGAGTAGAGACTGGCGAAAATCAATGAGATAAGTCTTCAGGTCATCATTGCAACATCTGGAAAACACAACAAGAAAACAATATTATCAGTCAACATACTTATTGTGAAAATCAGTTCAAATACAGTAACTTAATTCACCAATGTTTCTTATAATTCATTGATCACANAAAAAAATACAAGAGAAAGGTATTTTAACCTACCGTCGAAGTCTTTGGGAGAAAAATGCACAGAACAAACTCTTGAATGAAAAGTAAGTCGTACTATCGGACCGATGAATCTAATTCTCCTATTGTCACTTAAAAGAGAATGCAACTTTTATTAGTATACAACAATATACACAGCCAATGTGACCAAGCTCATCAACGTCATCCCACATGTTATGTACCAATTATTTAGAACATCAAATTACTGAAATACTTAAAACGTGTTATTACTTACCCATTTTCGCACGCAAAAATATTTTATGTCCGGAGCGCTGCCAGAACTGTTTTATCGCCAAGAGGTGTCCATAAGACATTGTGGTATTACTTAAAAAACACAACAGTTTTCGTACGCCACAAACAGATTTAAGTGACGTACGCAAATTACAGCACGCTTCGCTCTCCACTGTTCAAATTGATTCAAAACTGGAACTCACAGTTCGTCACAACCACAAAATACTTCATCTTGCTTCACTATTTTGTGGTTTCATTTCAAATGATTTCAACTTGACTCGTGGCGAGCAATAACAAGCCAATAGGAGCGCGAGAAACCTAACCCAACACGATGATGCAGCCATCTATTGAGCGCAACAGTAAATATAATAGCTAGTTGCGCTGTCTGGTCGATGTTCTATGTAAACTACTACAAGCTTCAAACTTCAGACCCTTTCACTCTACCTTGTTTCCTCACCCTGGAGGCGGATTTCTTGCGGAGGTTCTCTGGGCTTCTGTCTAGGGGCGTATTTATTGAAACAAGAAATCGTGAATTTAGTGTTATTTCAATTCTTATGATTTGTAAACATACTCAGAATAATCTATAGTTCGATAATAGTTCATACATGTAAAATATTTTTTGTGTTAAATTACAAACATGTTGATATTCTACTAGTTTTATAACTCGCAGCTAACTTTTTATCTTATCTGGGAATTTTTGCTGAAATTTTTCAATCCGCCTCTGCCTTAGGGCCCTTGATCGGAATTGATGGGATGGTCCCTTGCTTGCTTTCGGAGAGTAAATTAGTTTGTTGTCCTCCACGTGGTGATACACAGTTTGTACTGCTTTTTGACGATAAAATTTATTTATTTATTTATAACATTCTTCGCAGGGATGTGAATTCGACATGAGACGACAATTATGTGTTGCAAAAAATTTAAATAAAGTAATACAATAATAAAAATAAAATAATATATACTTCTGAAAAATAATAACAACTTTTAATTTGTTTTAATATTCCGTAAAAACGAGTACTATGTTTGTTTTATTTTGAATATGACGAATAATAGAAGAGAAAATGATAGATTGTGGATGGACAGATAAAAGAGAGATAATGATAGAAAATGATGCATAAAAGAGAAAAAATGGAACAACAAAATTTATTTAAGAAAGTAAGAATGATTAACTCTTGTGAGATATTTAAGAAAATGTGTAATGAAAACTTTAACGTAATTTTTTGTTCAATAAATAATAAATTTATTGTCAAAAACGCTGTACAAACTGCGTATGGCCAAGCGGAGGACAATAAACTAATTTACTAGGGACCATGACTGTATAGGGACCTTAATAACTCTCTCTATTAAGTTTTTTGGTATATTAAATGTAATCCAGAAAAAATCAGTAAATCTGGAAGTTATTCATATATTATTATGTTTCTTTGACTCAGAATGTCGATTACACTAATTGTCATATGAGTGTCAGGTTTGGACTCACTTTGTTTTACTGTATTGTGAATAACAAATGATGCAATGGCAATTTATTATAAGAAAAAAATAAAAGACTATATAGACTGATCAATATTTCAGAACATCAATCATAGGACGAACCTGTGAAAAAATCTATTAAATGGGCAGTTTAATACTAATTGATTTATTGGTGAATTGTGTTTACCAAGAAAATTCTCTAATTCGAAGATTCCTTGTACCCATCCAAATACCGGTGACGCGCTCTCCAAACAAAAGAACTCCGGTCTATTGTACTGTTGGCTTACATTGTTAGTTTAGTCTCTTCACAATGAACGTGTGGAATAAAGTGAATCTTAAGCAAAATCATCTTAGTTGTTAAATTACGTAAATGCGTCTACCTAGGAACGTGTTACCTCAAGTCACGCATACCAACCTTATTTCAAGCTGAGCATAACATACCGTTGGAAGAGAGTTTCTTAGATTGTTTATACTTATTACTTCATCCCCAACACCAGGCATTATGAAGTTTTAATCAAGAAACTATTAAATACTATTATACCCAATTTATTTATTTATTTAATATCTTATGACGAGGTTCAGACCATGAAGTCAGCTCTCCTACCTCACCGTAATTTGGGTGGGGGAATCGGGAAGGAGAGATATTTAGTTGTCGGGGAACTTTCGGTTCCAAACTGACATTTGAGGGGAAAGTTCAACTGAAAACCTCACCTCGTTGAGCCAAGCAGATATTGAACCCATGCTCCATCGCTCAAACGATATGGTGGGGGTGAAGACACCACCTCTTAAGTACCAAGTAAACCACATTATTAAGTACCATAATATCCAAACTATACGTGTGTAATATCAAAGGGAACTAAGGGGTTATACACAATTTATTACTTTCTAACTCTCTCTCCGCATTTTACATTTGTATCACTGTTGTAATTTACACTGTCGTAATAGAGACATTGTCGTTGATTCTTGCGTGACTGTTGCAGTTCTGTGTTCATGCGGACAAGCGGCAGATGCTTCAGGAACTGACTCGTTCGCTGCAGCAACGTCCAGCGCAGGCGCACGTGCTGTGGGAACTGGCCGCGTGCATCTGTCAAGCAGTGGGCGCCGACGGTTACAGACTCTTCCTCGCAGACCGCGCGAGCCCCGAAGTGCTGGCGCAATACCTCGGTCTCGACGCTAGGTGAGATACACTCAACTTCAGAGCAAGTTGAACCATGAAGTTTACTCCTCAATAGAGATCTTACCGTCACTGAAAGAACAAATTGGAATGTGAGATGTAAATTCATAGAAAAATGAAACCTTTGGATGTGATATTCCAATCTTGTAATATGGAATAGAACTTATTACTAATGCAGTTGAGTTTTCACTCGATAGCCTACATATGGTGAATACTTGGAAAATATTTTTAAAAAATTTAAAAAACTGGAATTCATTTTTACATTTTAATTTGTCTCCTCCTCTTTTCTAAGAGAGTTTTTGAATTTAAGAGAGCTTACCGAGTCATATTGCGCTTCCATGACATCCGCGGAAAAATTGTTCCAGACCCTGATTGATCTATTGAGAATTGAATATTTTCCTGTCTGTTTTTTTGTTTGTTTTGGTTTTGTTTCCTTTCCCTAATTTTGAAGAAGTGATATTTTCTACCCAATCTAGAGAGGTTTTCTAAACGCGCTCTAACATCCCGCCACGTTAGTTTGTTTTTGAGTATTAGGTTGGGATACCATATCCAATGGGTTGGAGAAACCCTTTTCCTTGAATATGGTTCTCACATCCAAACCCGAGGTACTCACATCCACAGTGTTTTCTCAGGGTACTGTAGTGTATTGGAAGGTAGAAAATCTTAGACGAGTTAAATGCAATCTAGCGGATTCGTATTAAAACCCAAGAGTTTTGCGATTAGAGTACCTACATGGAGAGTAAATCCGACCTGGCTACTGAACTGTTGCCACTTCTGACTAATGCCCCGTTTTTCTGATAACGACGTAAGCTTGGTACCGTGCACAAGAGCTAGATTCGTTTCAGGTCATAGTAAAATGGCTGCACTTTGCCCTATCTCGTGGGACTTCTATTGGGTATAGAACTGAACAAACCTATCACTCATTCATTTCGGCAGGGCAAATCATTGGTTAAGAGCTGCTGGAAGGTTAAGGGTTTGAGATGTTTGGAGGGTGGTGCGGAAGTTCATGCGAAAACGTGATGTAGTACGTGCAGTTGTTTACATTGCTGAGAACTCGTCATCCTGCACCTCATTCTTTTTCTTCTTCTTCTTCTTTCTTCTTTTTTTTTGTGCGTCTCATTTCCTTGTGTCTTATCCATTAATTCTTAATGACAAATAGACATAGTGATGTTTTCCTGTTTGTCAGGGTTATCCATATGATTTAATCCAAAGAAAAGAAAACAAAAATTTAAAAAAATTGAATAATGATTTCCACTGTATTATATCAGAACTCCGATAATCGGAAGTTTCGGATAATCTAAACAAAGCCAAGTAAAATTTGATTCTTATTAATATCCACATTCTAGTAGAATTAATTATCAGCCTTAAATTATGAATTGCCTTTCGAAGCTTCTCCAATTCTCATTACCTAAAATATTAACCAACTTCACCGACAAACGTTATCAGTTGTAGAGGAATGTACGAACTTACGGGTGACATTACAGGAAAAATGTTGGAGTCAGTAAAAAAGCACAACTTTTTGCAGTAACCTTGAAATTCTATTTTTATTTTTGAGGCGTTTCTAGTAATATAATTATTTTTGAAAATATTTTCACACCTGAAAAGATTAAATCGTGTTTAAATACATTTATCCTCACATGTCAAGGATTTGTGACATCACATTTAATTGCTTGATGACAAAATTAGAACCGTCGATAATAAATAATTTATTCAGGGATGAGGATTCTGTACTTCCAGAGGAAATCTATTTTATTCTGTTTTACCTTGAAGGTAAGGGTTACTTGCAATGAACATTCAGATAGAGATCAGAGCAAGAAATTGAGATGAACATATCACCTATACCATATTCGTAATCTATTATATAATCTGCAAATTATACTTTCCATAAAAAAAATTTACTTGTCCTTCTGCGTAGGACAATGTGTTCGTGACAATGTTGAAATTTCATTTTTATTTTAACTAATTTGAACATTATCCGTCGTCTTCACCTGTTTGATTGTATTCAACACGTATATAGCGAACTCTTGTTTCGGACGTTCTTGAACAAAATGTCAAATCTCTACGTGTGGTGGTTTTGTAACTTGAAAATTGCAAAAAAGACATATTTATGTATTTTCAATACTTTTTCGGTCGGTTTTGGCAATTTTCAAGTTCACCCACCACACGTAGAGACTTGAAATTTTGACAGCATTTAGAATAGCACGTAAAGAGTTGACGACCAGAAAATCAGCGTTGCATCTCAGTAGTTTCGACAAAAATGTCTATTTTTGGCGTTTTTTGACACTATTTGGTATATTTTTGGACTATTAACGCGGCCGTATACTACAAAAACCACTATAAAAATATTTTTGGTTAGATATGAGTGTTTTATCATCTAAGTGACTTGTATGATCCGTTAATTTTGGTTTAAATTCAGGAAAAAGAATAAAAAGCCGAAAGTCACAATTTTTTAGTACAGGAAATAATATTAAACGCAAAGAAAGTTAAAAACGTGATTAATAATGATATTTGATCAGTAAATATCTATACACAAAGGGACAATGTCATTTGGTTGGGGGGCACATTTGGGTGCCTTATCTTGGGGTACCCTTTATTGTCAAAAACAATTACAGACTACGTATGACCAGGTGGGGGACGAAAAACTAATTTACTCCCCGGAAGCAATCAAGGGACCATCCCATCAAATACAATCACGGGCTCTAAGACACAGGTGGATTTAACATTTCAGCACACACCTAAAATAATAAAAGTTGTTAGCTACGTGGTTCTACATCAACAAAATACCAACAAATTTGTATTTAATAAAAACAAACATAAAGATGTTTAAAAACGTTATAATTAACCCTAACATAATGATTTATGGAGTTGTTCAAATGTCAGTGATCATTATGTTGTACTGTTTCAGTGAGGGTGGAGAACCCAAGGTGCAGCGGTTAGGTGCTCAAGGGGCAGAAGTGGCTGCAGCGCCTGGTCACGTCGCACGCACCAAAGAACCCTTGCGCTTATCACGCGGGGAACCTGATCCCTGCTTCCCAGACGCCTTCCACCACAGCAATGTATGTATATTTTCTTCAGCTTGTTTACATACCACCTTGGGATGGGCAAACAATCGAACTGAACCGGACTAGGGTTTGGTTGGGTCGAGTTGTGAAGTCGATTAATCCGAAAATCGATTCGTTCACCAATCAGGTTATTGAAACGACTTTGTCTCGGCTAACTATTAATACGGTTTCATTCCATTACACAAATTGGTTCTAGGAATACCCCTAGTGCTATCACTTGAGTACCACGCTCAGTAATGTCTCAGCGTCAAAATATATTTGACGTCTGATATATTTTTAATTAATATCACGAAGGATGTGTATCTAACAAAAGTTTTATTGCATTTACTTACTTATTAATCCTGTTGAGTTTTTTTCCCGTAAACACTGTAGATCGAGTTAATTCCTTGCTAAACTCTTTTAAGTAATAAAGTACAATATTATTTATTTTGTACCTGCATAAAAGAGTTATTAATTACACAACTATTCATTACAATATTTTTAACAGTACATTAATAAAATTATATTTGTCATGATATTGGAATAATCACGTAGACCTTCATGCAAACATCCTTATTGCCTGTACAATAGGCAACCCACATAACATACTTGTGCGGCTCATTGCAGTCACATTTTGTGCCGACTAAGAAGATTTTGCCACATCTCATTGTCACATAGCGATGAAAGGAAGAAAAAAGAAAAGGAAAAGAAAGGAAAGAAAAGAAAAGAAAGAAAAAATATATAAAATAAATTAATAAATAAATAGAACATAGCTGATATTTTCGGATATTGTTGCACGAATGACACGATATCTTTTGTTCAATTGAAATATATGACTTGTTCAATTTTTTCATGAAAAGATATAATACATTTTTCGCTTTTAAGAATGTTTCTCCTAAACATCACACGTTTTTCAATTTTTTTCCTTTTTATTTGGATTGGGGCGTTCGAGTATCGTTGGTGTTCGTAACTTTAAAATTTCCTTTAAAATAGAAGCTTGTATGTTTAGTACGTTTCATTAGATGAGTCACATAATTTCCTAATTTCTAAGTAACTGTACTTACATTCTGTATCTCTTAACTTCATTGAACAATAAGAAGTTGGACTAGTATCAATTCTGAAAATAATAGCATCCACAGATTATTAAAAAAAAATTTTAAATTAACTCAAACTCATTTAAAGCGAGGTGAACACATGAAGCATCGTCAACGGCCAGGTGAAAATTACGACGGNGGACCTCCTGCTCTGGCCGCAAGTGTGCTGTCCACTGCACCACTCGCCTCAACTCCCAAGTTCCGTTTACAAATGTATCCCCTGTAGGGGGATGTGTCGCAGGATGCCGGAGAAGGTCAGGTGGATGTGGTGTGCAGTTTTAGGGAGTTGGGGCGGGTGGTGCAGTGGACAGCACGCTTGCGGCCATAGTAGGAGGTCACGAGTTCGATTCCCGGTCCGTGACAATTTTCATTTGGTCGTTGATGTTGCAAGCACTCTACGAGTAGGTATTCGGAATTTGTGAGTTAAAAAGGGAACTTATATTGTTTCGTACAGGATGATTGTGCGCACGTGTTGTATCAACCGGTGGTTCAACCCGATGGTCAGTTGGCCGCTGTGCTGGAGCTGTGGCGTAGGGATCCAGGTCCTCCTTTCCACGAAGAAGATGAAGAGATTGCCAGCAGTTACTTGGTGTGGGGAGGCATCGCATTGCATTATGCGCATCTCTATGTCTCCATGAACAAGCAGCGCTCGCTTAATGACTTTCTGCTAGCTGTCGTAAAGTAAGTAACACGTTTTCTACTCAACACGTAGTTGACAGTCGAGGCATGTAAATGGATAACGTTCTGAGTTCCAAAACATAAGAATTTTTACAAATACAAAAAACTGATGAAAAGCTATAATTGATTATGAACCTTTTGGAAAAATCCTCATAGATTCCTGCTTGATATCGCAACTAATTGTGTTTTAAGAAATTAAATTTTATCCAAATTAAGGGCGTTCTCTTGAAATCATTGTAAGTGCCAAATAATGAAAATATAGAGAATGTTCTAAGTGTCACATGGTATATCTAGAAAAAAAAACACGCTTTAATTACCCCGGATAGTACCCAAAAGAGTGTATATGCCATACCTGATATCTTTTCTGGAATTACGACAAATTATTGAAAGAAAAAAAAATGAAAAAGAAAATATAGTACCGAAATCCCTGACTCTCATTGCAAAATACGTCAACCTCGCAAAGATGTATGCCACGATATATTTTGACAGTAATGGCAATAAACTATCAACAGAAGGCACTTAGACCGATTATCACAGAATAGGCGTAGACAAGAAGAAAGTTTTTTGCGATTTTTTTTTTTTTTTTGCGGAACACACACACACACACATAGAATCTTACCTATTTACATGTCTCAGTTTAATTCATTATATCGCAGGTGTAACGATCCCCACCGAGGATGAGGGATTGTCTTGTTACATGTCCCGTATACCGTAATAGCACATCGTGGAGCTAAGGGAACTTTAAATTTTAAATAAATTAAAAAAGCTGTTTTTTTTATTAAAGTTACTTTAATACACACAAACTAAAATGTTGTTAAGAACATAATAATAAAATAACTTGCTTCATAATCATAGATGTCATATTCAAAAAATAGTACTCAATAATTTTGGTTCGCAAACGATTGGTGCGAAGGCTTTCGGTTATTGCCAATATTCTAGTCCTCCCTCTTCGTGGTGTAATTTATAATTATGAATATATTAATGTGTGTATTGTGATTTATTAATGTATTGTTATTTATGTTTTATTATCATGTATTATTTTTTTGACGGTGGTAAGGTTGAAGATCAGGTCTGATGGCTTGAGCCTAACCACAAAATAAAAGTTTATTATTATTATTCGTCTGTATTCTGTAGGTGTTGATTGGATGTTTTGAGGTGCTGCCCACTCTCCACTTGCAAGAATGTCCTCAACGAACAATACCCAAAATCTATCGAACTGGGAAATTCAAATTTGTTCGGATTTCGGTGGCGAATATTCGTGAAATTATTGAAATGAGAAATAAAGTTCTATTTCTGTTAGATGTCTCTTGGAATATGCAGCTTTTTGTCTGTAAAACTTATGATTATACGTCTTAAGCCACTTTTGTAATCGAAATTTTGGTTTACGAATTAAAAATCTAGTTCCCTCTTGTGAGAAGTATGCAATTTTTTGGAGCCAGAGCTTTATCCAACTGTCACTATGTTTCGGTCTCTTACATTTCAACACCTACAATGTTCAACGCAAACACGTATGGAAACGTGGAACCTTTTTCACCTCCCAGACAAGTCGCAATTTGATATTTTTTTCTGGGTTCCAGAAGTACATACCTATCTTCTGATTCAATGAATTTTTAAGATTTTTCGTAAGCCTAGGACAAGGCTATCGGATTTAACTCCTTAAGGTAGTACTAGCGCAGGTAGAATAAATTATTTAAAATATCTGAAATCGGCGTACATAAACAGAGTAACATGTACTTATTGTGGCTTCAACTAAAAAAAAAAACATACCTCACCGACCATTTAAATAAAATAATTGCGATTATAATGCATGGTGAGAAACCGTTTTTTTAAGACCTACTTTTAAATCACGAAAGTGATGGAAGTTTACTTTAATCGGTAGAAAATTTTCCTTTTAATTTTTTACGTTACTTTTATCTGTAGGTTAAAGGACATTTGAGAAAGCTATTAAACTTTTTCCGAGATGCATAAAACACGAAATCATTGCGCTCGGCCGCCATGTTAGTGCATGATCTTATGCATATCAAACGAGTCAAACGAGTTCCTGAATATTGTTTTTTCCATATATTATTAACTGAAAGACATAAATTAAATGTTTTTTCGTAATTAATATTGTTTTAAAATAATAATAACAACAACAATAACGGAGACAATTACACATCTCGTGATTTGACTATCTGGAGTACTGGCAAAAGGTCGAATACAGTGCACGGAGAGATTTTTGGAGAATTTGCTCTAGACGACATATGTACCTCTCATTCATAGTCTCATTGAAGTGCTGTGATTTTATTTTCTCTGTTTGCATGATATTTCGTTTTCGGGAAGCCATATTGGATATGAATTCGTGAGGCATTAAAGATCTATATTCTATATTTTTCTTATTTGTCTACTAGTCGGTATTCTATGTTTGCAATACTAGACCACTACTCTATATTTGTCCACTAATCAGTATGAAAGGAATCTCTGGTTAATCTTATTGATTAATGTAGATCACCACTGTCCAACTTTTTTTAATGGGTAGAAACCTTTTCTTTAGCTATTTTGCTTTTACGAAACATGATTCTTTTTCCTATTTGAATCCAGATTCTCAAACGAACTGTATTCGACAACTCGATATTATATTAAGTTCATGGACATTTTGGCACTCCTCCAACAGCTTTTTAAGTAATGTAATTTGATTATTAGCACAGCATGATGTTAATGGTTCTAACACGTTTACCACATCAATTCCATAATGTCAACTTATGATGTTAATAGGGTTGGAAAACTGCCATCTCTATTTAGTATACATTAATGTTCCCATGATTCACTGGCGCTGTCGTAACTGTAGCTCTATAACCAAGATCGTTGTAATAAATATCTGTCGTTTGAGCTTGGAAAAAACATATTAATGCTTCACAAGAACTTAACCAAGAATTAACATTTTCACACGCTCTTATACCTGATTTAGAAAGCTCTGAATTTTTATGAATGTCTGGTATAAGTTATATTATGTGATAATTAAAATAACAATTTAATTGTGCCGACGTGTCTCGTCAGTACGTAATCCAAGTATTCACCTCCAGTGTATTCACGTCAGTCAATTTCCCTTACTCTTCAGAGACGTAAATATGTAGAAAAATTAATCACTTTGTTTGGAGGAATACAGATCTCTCATATTTGGCGTGAAATTCAATGAATTATGATAATAACTCTTCTCTACCATGTATAATAAGAATGAATTTTTTTTTTAAACTTCTTTACAATACTGCCAATTACGAATATAACTCTTTCGAAATTATCCCTTCAAAAGGATTTTTTTTTCAATTTTTTGGGGAATTATCGGATGTGTTATTAATTTGTTTGTTTTATAATTTTCAAGAATGTCACCAAAATTTCTAATGTTAAATTATGTTATATTAAATAAAAATCGAAACCGGGATTCCAGATTTATACGCTGGTGCGTTACCACTGCGCGATCCCGCTCGTCCCAGATCTCGTCTACCATTGATATTCAACTTGCGATGATACACGGATCTTAGAGGTGATCTAATTCAAGATACTGTCCTCGTTTGAGGTGACTTTATTGTCGGTCGATATTTTCCAATTTTGGAGTTCAATTAATTATAATGGAGTTATACATAATCTCTTAATTTGCGATTTAGTACACCGTCGGGCAATAAATTAAGTATATTATATTGAATGAAAATGGGAGAGTAGCGCACCAGAGCGATAAGTTGGTGGTCCCAGGTTCGATCCCCAGTCTCTTGTTCCATTTTCATTCAATGTAACATAATTAATCCGTTACCTGGCGGTGTGATAACAGCAATTTAAGATGTTTATGTACGCATATATTTCTTCTGTGTACCTACACGTGAAGAAGATATGTGATAACTTTCAGGCAGATGAAAATGGCGACGAGCCGGGATTCGAACACGGGACTCCTGCTCGGAGCTCGAGTACCGGGTCCGATTCCAGGTTTTTTAAAAAATTTGAAAAACTTTTTGTTTCCAGGTCGATCTTTCAAGATATGGTGAGCATTGATGCCCTGGTGATGAAGATAATGAACTTCGCCCAGCGTCTTGTGGATGCCGACCGGGCGTCGTTGTTCCTAGTCGACTCGAAGAATAAGGAACTGTACGCGAGGATATTTGATGTGGGCGTGACTGATGATACAGTAGAACATTCTGGAGAGATAAGCGACGAAGCTGGATCAAAACTACCACCATCCAAAGAAATAAGGTATCATTTATTATTTTATAAATAATTTTATTTTAAATTTTCTTGCAGACTGGTTATAGAATAATTTGTCGTACGACAGTTTGTCGCCGGTGTGCGCAGTGCCACTTAACTCAACGCTCAGTCAGTCGCGAAACAATTGGTCGGGCTGAGGCGCAAGACAACCGCGAGAAACTTTTGCCTGTCTGTTGCCTCGTCGCCGGTGTAAGCACTCCCATTGCTCAGTGCACGTTGCGACTTTCTGTCTTAAGTCACAATACCCGTTAGCTAGATCTCTGACTGCGAGTGACGTCGAAAGAGCCTCGTAAAGAAGGTTGGTCATCGACGAACTCAATGCCTTTAGATTCATCTTCTGCAAGCATGTTAGTAAGGAGTTTTATGTTGTTGTTTTTTCATCTTCATTTTTTGTCCCATATTTTATGTACACGTGCCAACTTACATTTCATTAGTTTCTTTGTAGTTAGTAACGTCATCATACTTTATCACTAACATCCTTATGTTCTTCCGTTTTACAAGAGGGTTAAAATTTTGACTAAATTTATTGCAAATGACAACCTTTTACATTGTCATTTCTTATAGTGCAATTACATTTATTTTGTGAATTATTTTATGAATATCAATAATTTCTTTTTTCCTAGGTTTCCTCTGGGAACAGGTATTGCTGGTCAAGTAGCTCTAACTGGAGAAGTTCTTAATATTGAAGATGCGTATTCTGACCCCCGATTCAATCGGAAGGTGGACCAACTTACTGGTTACCACACTAGATCCATCCTTTGTATGCCAATATTCATTCGAGGAGTAGTAATAGGTGTGGTACAAATGGTTAACAAACATGTAGGAACATTTACAAAAGTAAGTATGAATTTATAACACTAATTCATGTTGATTAAATGAACCTTAACACCCAACATGCCCCAAGAATGCAAATACAATAAAATCTACTGATAAGTTCTTGTGTTTTTCCCAATGATTTATGATTTTTAAAATTGACTATTTGTTGTGAAACAAATTACAATTACAATTACAATTATTAAAAATACAATTATCTACTCTTATGCACTGTCCATTAATTACATGATGCAAAAATTATAATTTTTAATAATAATTTATTTTTTAAAAAAAGCAATACAAACTGTGTATGACCATGTGGAGGACAATAATCTAATTTACTCTCCGGAAGCAAGCAAGGGACCATCCCATCAACACTGATCAAGGGCCCTAAGGCAGAGGCGGATTCAAAAATTTCAGCAATAATTCCTAGATAAGATAAAAAGTTAGCTGTGGGTTATAATACTAATAGAATGTCAATATGTTTGTAATTTAATGCAAAAAAATGTACATGTACAAATTATTATCAAACTATAGATTATTCTGAGTATAAATAATAATAAATAAATAAATTTATTGTCAAAAAACAGTACAAACTGCATATGACCACGTGGAGGACAATAAACTAATTTACTCTCCGGAAGCAAGCAAGGGACCATCCCATCAATTCCGATCAAGGGCCCTAAGGCACAAGCGGATTCAAAAATTTCAGCAAAAGTTCCTAGATAAGATAAAAAGTTGGCTGCGAGTTATAATACTAATAGAATATCAATATGTTTGTAATTTTAAGCAAAAAATTACATGTACAAGTTATTATCGAACTATAGATTATTCTGAGTATAGTGTTTAAAAATCATAAGAATTGAAATAACACTAAATTCACGATTTATTGTTACAATAAACACGCCCCTAGACAAAGCCTAGAGAACCTGTATGATAAATCCGCCTCTACCAGAAGGAAAAACGGAGAAAAACCCGGGCCAGGATGGGGCTACAGAATTTATGTACACAACCGTGCCAAAGTTGAGTACACATAAAACTAAATTAATATGAGCCATACGGCAACACAATCATGCAAGAAAATAGTTTTTGAAATTGTTATAAGTTATTTAAAAAGTGCTACAGCAATGGCGTGATAAAGTACAAGACGAATTTAACTTTTATTAAAATCAATAAATTCTTTTACAGTGTAGAAGCACTGGTGCAGGAGGTAGTTTTTAACCGCTGATTTGAAGATATTCAATTTCATAATGTCTTTTATATTCTTGGGCAGGGAATTATATAGAACGATTCCCGAATGATAAGGTCCTTTTTGGCAAAGAGTGGTTGACACTCTAGGGCGATGAATATTACTACTATTGCGTGTATAGTGTTCGTGAACGAGACTGTTTCGTATAAAGAAAGGGTGGCACTTCAGTAATTCGGACTTAACAAACACGACTGTTTCATAAATATAAATGCAGGGAAGTGTTAAGATATTTAATTCCTTGAATAAAGGTTTACAAGAGTTTCGGGGGTGAGATTTACAAATTATCCGAACTATCCTCTTCTGAATTCTGAAAGTTTGAATACTCTGACCGGAATTACCCCAGAAGGTAATGCCGTAACGTAAATGGGAGTAAACGTTTGCAAAATATACGCAACGGGAAATACGTGGACTAACTGCGTTAACTAAGATTCGGAATGCGTAACACAATTTGCTTAATTGGGAATTAAGATTGTCAATGTGACAATTCCATTTGAGGTTGTCTTGAATATGGAGACCTAAGAATTTTGTATTTGTAACAGTTTTTAATTGTGTTCCGTTTAAAGAAAGAGAAACCTGGGGTAAAGATTTTGTGATACTATTGTGAAATGACATAGACACTGTTTTGTCAGTGTTTACAATGAGACGATTTGCATGGAACCAAGTCGAAAGGTTAGACAAAACTTTTTGAGCATTGGCGTGTTTACATAGTAAATTAGTGTCATCAGCAAAAAGAACCATTTTGCAATCTGATGTGGATGATGACATGTCGTTCACATACAATAAAAAGAGTATAGGGCCGAGAATTGATCCTTGGGGTACTCCGCAAGTAAGTGGCTTTGTTTCTGAAAGACAACGCTCAAGTATTTTATTTTTAGTATAGGATATTTCTACTTGTTGATATCTATCTTTTAAATAAGAAGTTAGCCATTGATGTGGAAGTCCACGAATGCCTAAAGAATGCAATTTGGTAAGGAGAATTCCGTGATCGATGACATCGAATGCTTTGGATAAGTCAAGAAAAACACCCTGAGGATTTTCTCCACTGTCTAGAGATGTGGTAACATCGTTTAAGAAGGAAAATATGGCGCTTGTAGTGGAAAAGGATTTCCTAAAACCGTGTTGATCGTCAGAGAGTAGTGTTTAAAAATTATAAGAATTGAAATAACATTAAATTCACAATTTATTATTACAATAAACATGCCTCTAGACAAAGCCTAGAGAACCTTTATAAGAAATCCGCCTCTGTCGGAAGGAAAACCGGAACAAAACCCGGGCCAGGATGGGGCTAAAGAATTAATGTACNGTTGAGTACACATAAAACTAAATTAATATGAGCCATAAGACAACACAATCATGCAAGAAAATAGTTTTTGAAATTGTTATATGTTATTTAAAAAGTACTACAGTAATATCTCTTGTCCTCTCCATAAAACAGTTGTCATGATACCTCTTACCCCTTAATAACTATGTAAAGTTAGTCCTTCACTCCAGTTAAGAAGTCAGTATTTGTTGCTTTTCAGTGTCAAACTTCAATACACAGACTTAATAATAATAAATTTATTGTCAAGAAACAGTACAAACTGCCTATGACCACGTGGAGGACAGTAAACTAATTTACTCTCCGGAAGCAAGCAAGGGACCATCCCATCAATTCCGATCAAGGGCCCTAAGGCAGAGTAGTTAGTTAGTTAGTTCTTTGTTCTTCTGTGCTCTCACGTGGTTAGGTACTTAGATTACTGTGACAAACTTAAAACAATAAAAACACCCTAGAAAATGTTGAATTACACAACACCCCAGCTACCAAACAACTACTTTACCGTAATGCAGTGTAACAATGTATGTATAAAAATACCCTTATCCCTCACCAGGGTGCATATCATAATTATGGACAGCCACTTAACTACAGTCAGAAGTGTGGTGATTCAGTTCTCACTGCTTAGTCACCTCCTGACTCGCACTCCCAAATTCCAACCTCGAATAAATGATTTTTTTAAGGAAAGCAAGTAAACATAATACTACCGTCAACCAAAAATTATAATTGGCATAGGTACTATATCTTGCATTCCAAGAATTAGAAGAGTAGACAAGTTATTGACTACTATAATTCAGCCCCCTCCATATCAGTATTCTGAGGTGCAATTTCCCAACTGCCAATAATTGTTTGTATACATCTCTGAACTCCTTTATCCTGTCAGCAAACTCTGCCAAGAAAAACTATTTTATTTAAGTATAATATTACAGCATAACTCAAAATGAGTGATCATTGGTGAGGACACAAATTTTATCATGACAATTGAAACCTCCCAATAAATTAGCTTCCTAACAATCACATTATCTAAACTTCATTAAGTCCCATATCTTCTTCATGTAAGATAATCTTTAAATTGTTTAATAAATTTTTATATACGGAAATATGACACTTGATGAAATCTACGTTACCAAGTGTAAATATCCAAGCTTTGTCAGTATTTGTGGGCCATATAGTTGATAACCAAGTCACTTTTTTTAATGTTTGTTCATTTTGTAACTATCTAAGTTCTGGCTTGTAGTTTTATTCATGTGAATTTTGGAAGTTTTGAACAAATATTCTTTATTAAATCTCCATTGCTATGACTGAAAATTTTATTTCTTAATTTTGATGGCTCTGAGATGTTGGTGAGTAATTTTTTTCCAGAATGTAATTATATATTAACTTACCAACTAAACAAAAACAAAAAGAAAATTGTCTACATCCCTTGATCATTTGACCACCCTACCTCAAATATAGGAATGACATTTAACTAGATATGTGTGTGGATTTAAGAAAGAATATTTGTACAAAATCCACAATTAAAGTATTCTTGGTCTTCTTGCTATTTTTAGTTCAAATTTATGACATGTGCAATTTTATATCAAGGTGCAAAAGTTTATGAAACATTACTGTGATATGTAGCTTTAAAGACATGTATTTCAACATTTTTTAAAAATTTCAGGAAGATGAAGAGGCTTTTGAAACATTTGCTATATATTGTGGTTTAGCATTGCATCATGCCAAACTGTATGACAAAATAGCAAGATCTGAACAGAAATATAGAGTTGCTCTTGAAGTTTTGAGCTATCACAATACTTGTTCAGAGGACGAAGTTGAGAAAATGCATGCTCAGGGTATCCCTGAAACCATCCCAGGAGTAGATGAGTAAGCAAGTTTGGTTTTAATAGTTTAATTCAGAGTCTTTTGCTTGTTTTCTTTCCTTATTACTTATTCTAGTTTTACCTGTTCTAGTTATTACTTCAGTGTCTTCGCTCTTGATGACTATGAGAAAGCTCGACATGCTATTTTTATGTTTCAAGATTTATTTGGATTATCACGATTTGACACAGATAGTGTCATAAGATTTACTTTAACTGTGAAAAAGAACTACAGGCGTGTGCCATATCATAATTGGACTCATGGCTTTGCAGTTGCAAATTCTATGTACAGCATTATAAAACATGCCCCAGGAGTTTTTTCACCCAATGAGGTAGGACTCAATTTGAAAAATATAGTGTTCAAGACTTTTGAGTTATTGGAACTGTCAACAATTAATGTTTTTGTTAAGTATTTTTATTAGTAATTCATATATTAATTAACAATGAACATTGCAAATTTCTTGACATAGATTAGTGCTCATATCACAACTCTCTGTATAATTTGGATATTAATATATGAATACATATAAGAAAGAAAGAAATCTAAGTAATAGTTGCAAATCTGGATATAACAACCTCTTAAGTTGTGTGCATTTTACTGAAAATGTTTTTTATAAATAAGTGAATTCTTTTAGTGTCTAGCACTATATATAGCTGCTCTCTGCCATGACTTGGATCATCGTGGCAAAAATAATAAGTTTATGTTGGAAACTGAATCCCCTCTTGCTGCAATATACAGCACATCCACTATGGAACACCATCATTTTAACCAAACAGTCACCATATTGCAGCAGGTAAGCTATCTTCTTATAGACTTGTGTCATTATATATTAACATATTATCATAATTCAAATCTTCATTTTTTAAAAATTTTTTTCGATACATCATATTCCTTCATTGTTTGTATTGATATTGACAATATAAATTTATGTTTTTGAATTGTGTTTATTTAAACCGTTTATTGTTTCAACCATAAATCATTTCTTTGACAAAAAAGCAGATTTATAGTTAAAAATTACGTATCATCATCCATTCTGGCCAGTAGAAAGTCTGGGGCAGATCCAACATTTCTGAGTTTTAGATAACTGAATTTGGTTGTTTTGTGGTTTAGTGATAGTGACCTAACTATGTTACCTAACATTAGGGAATTTAAAAAATGATAATTTTTTCAGTGACTTCTTTATTATAAATTGTTTTTGTGACTTAGATTTTCTCAATTCAGACATTTTCTCTTATATTAATGGGTCTAAAGTATGCCAAGCCTTACTTCTTAACCTTTAGATTATTTCAAAATGGGTTGCCAAACTTTTAAAATCAGTTTTAAAATTTTAAAAATAATCTTTTAAATCTCAAAATTGTAATTGTATGTGGAACTAACTCTGATTAATTCAATGTGGTTTTCGTAGTATATAAAGGATCTTATCTGAATGACTACAATAATGTTATCTTTACTGATAGCATTAAAACCTGTAAAATATTTCTTTTGTAAAATATAAGTTTCTTTTTGTGTATTTAATTAACTTGCAGAATTTTTTTGAAATTGTAAATTTTATCTATTTTATGAAATAACTGAATCAAATGAAACAACATTCCCTGACTGAATATTGTGTATTTTTCTGCAGAATTTCTCCTGACTGTTATGCTTTATAAGGGGTGTGATTTTAGTTTAACTGGTTTTTTGTTTAAATGCTGTATTGCTTAACTGATAGGTTTAATTTATTACACACATGAAGCACCCAAGTTATCAGCGCTTGTAACAAGTCAGTTTCATCAATGACTGAATAAAATGTTGTAAATTATATAACATAAACATAACATTAATAGTTCTTTATCGGAAGGGGTGTTTCCCAACATATTTAAGAGAGCTAAAATAAAACCTTTACACAAGAAAGGTAACAAACTTAATATTGGAAATTACCGACCAATATCTCTACTACCCACTTTCTCAAAAATCCTAGAAAA
>NNCF01131420.1:180369-191594 GCA_002313205.1 Laupala kohalensis | reverse complement strand
ATTCTATTAGTATTATAACTCGCAGCCAACTTTTTATCTTATCTAGGAACTTTTGCTGAAATTTTTGAATCCGCCTGTGCCTTAGGGCCCTTGATCGGAATTGATGGGATGGTCCCTTGCTTGCTTCCAGAGAGTAAATTAGTTTTTTTTTCCTCCATGTGGTCATACGCAGTTTGTACTGTTTTTTGACAATAAATTTATTATAACATAATAGTGGGTGGGAACTATGATCAGATATTTAGACAAACTGAGAAACATGCCAGTTAAGGGTTAACAAATAATCAAGTATATTTCCAAATTTATTTGGCATATATATTAAGATTAATTATGTTAATTTACATATTTTTTGTCAATATTTTATTTGTTTTCTGTATCAATTTTCAGAAAGGACATAATATATTCAGTAAGCTGTCCAGTAGTGAGTATAAACAGGTCTTGGGATTAATGAAACATTGCATCCTCGCTACAGATCTTGCAGTGTTTTTCCCTAACAAAGCTAAAATAGCACAGTTACTGACAGATAAATCCTTTAATAGGAATAGCAATACTCACAGGTATGAGGCTCATTTGCTAGGATTAAGAAGTAATTTTATTCAGTTTTACCATTTCAAAATTGATTCTTTAATTTATTTGACAATTTTTTCTCAGGTTACTGCTCCAAGCTATTACTATGACAGCAAGTGATCTGTCGGCAAGTGCCAAACCATGGGAACTTCAGGTTGAAACTGTTAAAGTTATATTTGAAGAATTTTATGAACAGGTATGATAAACATCGAAATTAGTATCTACTCTAATAATTGTGTACCATAGTAAGTAAGAGTAATGTGGTGAAGTTAGTGTAGTTAGGTTAGTTTTACACTGAATTCATATCTACTCTAATAATAACATTTTGGTTTGTCCTTGTGAATTTTTACATTAAAATATGTTAACATAGTTACCGAGAGGTTTTAGGGGGATGAGGCATATTTTGGATTTAAGACCCCTACACCTCCCCCTTCTTGTAATAATTTCACTCCTTCTCCAGATTAGTAGGCCATATAGTAAATAAGCTTTTGAGAAATATATTAATTAGTATATATTTTTTATTTTAAAGGGGGATGCAGAAAGAGCGAACGGTCTTCAACCTATTCCAATGATGGATAGAAATCAACCTGATCAACAAGCATCCTCTCAGGTTTGACATATCACTTCTTTTCAAACATCAATTCACAATATGAAAACTATTGTGTATCTGATTTGACATAATTTTAATGTTTTAAAAAAAAATATAATGGTCGAAACTTTTTCAGGTGGGATTCCTTATGGGTATATGTTTGCCGTGTTACACACTGATGAATCAACTAATTCCGACCACCAATCCTCTCTTGAAGCAATGTGAAGCTAACTTGAAAAGATGGCAAGAAATAGATGAATCAACTCATTTAAAAAAGAATGATACTTGAATGTGACATCTTGTCCACATTTTCTTCCACTTGTTGCAAATGAAAGTTTTGTTCATTATGATATAAACTGAGGAAATAATTGTGAAGATACTTTTTCATAAAAAGAAAAAAATCTTGAATGTAAACTGTGATGTTTCACAGTATTTACAATTTTCTCTCCCAATTATGATCTTAGAGTTGTATATTATTTGTGATAACAGTCACAGTTAAGAAAAAATGTGTACACTGTGTGTACTGCTTCACTGATGAATAAAATGTAAATATTATACTTTATACTTAAGAAATAACTAATTAATATTTAAAGTAATATTTTTGTTTGCTTGTAGTTGTGTGGATCTTGATCAAATTGAATGTCTTTTGAATTAATTTTAGGTTTGCCTTTTTAATTTTCAATTTCTTTTCCTCTTGTAAAAATCAATTTCATGAAGTACTTATTACAAGAAATTATGCATATTTTATAAAAATTTAACCAGAACGTCATGAGAGAACATGGGACAAAGTTGTTTAGGTGTGTAAATAAAAACCAGGATATTAAACATTCCACTTATGTGTTTACACTAGTCAGTTTCTGTATTGCACTTTTTCTCTGAGAAGCAGGTGACTGTAATATTACTTCACCAATGATAAAATAATAATGGGGTTAATTATTTATATCCTTATCCTTTAGTTTGATTGGACTGACTAATATTATTTCTCCCCATTCTTTTATTAGTAAGTAGCTCATAACATTTTTCATAGAATAAAATTTTCTTTTGTAATTTTCCACTATAATCAGTACATTAAGGTTATGAAATAATTCTTCAAAATGAATATTATTTCAAATTGTGAAGAAAAATAAAATTCTGATGCAATAATTTCAATACTATTTTCTTAACACTTGAAGTAGCAAATGTGAAATAAGATTTTTCAAATTTACTGAAACAATTAATTGGTGTATTAAAAATATTTATAATCTTCATTCTTATTCACAAACCACAAAAATGGCAATTAAATGTTGATGGATAGTGCTAAAATAAAATCTTCTATGAGAGACTTTTTTGAGAGATTGTGTACATTAATTCACATGTGGCTCAAGACATGTTAATTTTCACATTCTTTAGTTTAAGAAACTATTGTTTTGCATAAATGTGGTAAAACATTGCACAGAAATATTCATTTATTTAACTTTTTCATTATTTAATGAAAATCATGCATAGAATTTAAATTGCAACAAAAATAGTATTTCTTGAATTACAAATCACAGTTAGTACAACAGCATTATTATTTATGTTTATAAACATAAATTTTAAAATGTTCTATTTAAGTCATTCAAATCATAGATTTATAGTCCCCATTTTGTCTTGATTATTAAATTTTATCTTCTTTTGAAAAATCAATATTTCTAATGCAACCAAGTTTTTATCCTCAACTCTAAAAGGATCTTGTGAGAAATGTAGATGTAAAAACTTGTATCTATCCTGTAACTGTTTTATTCTTTCTTATTAGGGCCACAGGTAAAAATCCACAAGTATTAAATTATTTTCTTTTCTTTTGTATTTATCTTTTGGCTATTCACAATTCATCCATCAGAATTCGCCAAAATATTGTTTTGTGTTATCTTAAAATATATATTGACAAGAATAATAAATAAATAAATGAAACTAAACATCAATTCAATGAAACAAAAATTGGTGATTAATAAAAAAAAGAGGATAATTATTTCAGTTACTTAGTATTCTGAGTTATTCAAGGTGTGAAGGTTGTAAGAAATTATTGTCTTATATTTCAAGATTGTGATGTAGAAGATGGATGTATCTGACCAATGTAACTATTGAATATTTTCATATCTATTTTTTTATGAGTAGATTTTGTGGCAATTCTTACTTCTTCTCTCTCTCTCTATCTTGCATTGGGTTCTGTTAAACTTGTAAACCAAAAAGAATAACCTATAAAGTTCTTATGATGTCATTGCCAGTGGCGGATCCAAGAGGATCCTCCCTCTCACAAAAAAGGAGATAGAAATAGCAATAGTAAAGGAAAGTTTCACTCACTTCAAAAGAAAACTTCAATATGACTATTGAAACCAACAAGATAAACTAATAAAATCTGTACAAGGAGACAACTCGTAGGACAAACATTATGACTTACTTGGCTTTAATAGATTTCTACTCCTGCATAGGAACATGAGCATAGGGTTGCAATTGTTTCTAGCATACTTACATTCCATGGAATTATTTTTCTGTCTGTGCATTCGGTAAAAATTATAAACATTCTTCTCATTATCTAATATTATTTTTTAATATTACCACTTTTAATACCTCTAACTTAATATAATTTCATACATGTTGTAGATTTAGATAGAATGCCAAAATGTTTTCAATTTCGTGTGAAGTGCCGTTGAAATTATATTGAGTTAATCAGAAGCAGTGAAAGGGTTGTTAGCAGGACAGCCCAACTTAAAAATTAGGTTGAAAACACGAATTATTTCAGAAACCAACTTTTGTCCTAAATTGTCTTAAATTGCTGCATCTTGTCTTAGGAATGTCTTAAATTGCAGTTTCAAAAAGTCAATTTTTTAAAAAATTTCCAACGGAGGGACCCACTCTCCCTGGTATTTCTTTTTATGGACCTCTCCCAAAATTAAATCCTGGATCTGCCTCTGGTCATTGTATTATATTATCAATGTTAGAATCTTTGGAGAGCAAACGAAGAATAATGTATATACATACTTGTGGTTACTTTCATGCTATTGGCTACTACTTGAATAGACCTTTTATACTCCTTTGTATGTATTGATGGAATTTCTACCTCAGTGTATTAACTCCTATACTAGAAAATAATCTTTTCTATAGGAGATATATTTTTCATAACTAATATACAGTATTTCACATATTGATATGCCTTTATAGAATAGTCGTAAATTGTGATCAAATCAACAATATTTTAACAAAGCAAGAAAGGAAAGTCTAAGATGATGTCATATTTAATTATTTTATTGATGTTGTGTCAAAATGTGAATCTAAGAAGACATATTTACCTGTAAAATGTATTCTCTTTCAGTGTAATTTTATGTGAATAAGAAGATACCAAATGTGCAGAATGAAACTTCTAAATTTATTTCCTTTTCTTCCCTGTGTCATTGGATATTAATTACAGAATCATATAATTAAAAAAAGGATGGTACATGAAAACATTTCACACTTTAGGCTATTATCATAAATACTCAGAGATTATTCAGTAGGTTCAGTGGATAACCCAAAAATTTGTGGATTGTCACCATTCTCTGCGTAGTTATTTTTGCCTGTGACTATTCTGATCGAACATTCATTAATAGTTAATAGTATGGATGAGGAATAATAGATAATAGTACGGATGAACAACTGTTGAAAATATTTTGCTTAGTTGGTGAATGATTAATGATTTTGTACAATTATTATCCATCAAGTAATCATTGTTAATTAATCGATTAATCCAAATACCTATTAGTGTTTCAAGGAAATTAAATGTAGGGCTTATCACTAAAAATAAATGTTTTACAGCTAGAAGTGATCATATTACATTAAAATAAAATAATATTCCTTTATTATTGATATCTTTCAAATATTATCAGGAACTTGAGGAATTATGTATTCTAAAAATTAAATATAAATTGAAAATTGTATTTGAATATATTTAATTTCTAGAATATATATATCCTAAAGTTTGCAGTGTTAAAGAAAGGTTATCAATATTAAAAATTTCCAACACTTTTTTACTTCCAGTTATTACTGATGGAAGCTGCTTAAGCTTTTTCCATTCAAAAAATGTCTTGATGCAGATTTACAAAATCACAAAAATTATTATTTAAGATAAGATTTTAATAGCAGGGAAATGACAATTGGTCTGCATTATGCAATGCCAACCTAGCACCATTTTGAGAAATATGCATTGAATAAAATTCAAGACTACACATTCTGCTGGGAAATTCTGGGTTGTATATATTTAATTACCAACTTTACAACTACCTCCAAGATAGATTGTTGAAGACCAAGCACTGCAATTTTAATCAGCTATTAACTGAAGTCTGAATTATCTCAAAAAATGTTTTGGGGTGTGGTCTAGTAATTCATAATACTATCCAATTGTAACACTAACTATGTCACGAAAATTTATTACTTTTACTCTGAAGATTTTTAGTACAATTGAAATGAAAACAGTAACAATCAACAACTCAAATAATATTTTACTCCATTGATATACTTAAGTTATTAAGATTTGATAAATAGTTTTATATATGTTTAATCATCACAATATGTAATTATTTTAATTTATTTATTTAATGTCGTACAGCTTGGTTCTTTCCCTTGAGGCCTGCTCTACCACTTAGATTTGGTTGAGGGGATTGAGAAGGTGAACGTTGCGTTGCCAGGGAGTGTCACCTAGGTACCAAACTAACAATTGTCTGGATCAGGTGAGGTTTGGATCTCCTGTTGAAAACTTTCCTTAGTTCCCATACTCTACTATCTAGCACCTTAGTTCAGCAGTATGGTCAAAGCAAAGACACAAGGAGAGTAAGAATTAAATATTATATTCTAGAAAAGGCAATATTTCCATACTTGCAGGTGAGACATTTATCTCATCTCCTAAATTATAATAGTTAGTAAACTTATTTCACACATTTTTTTTTTATGTTACAATTTGGAAGAAGATTCATAAATTCAATTTCTATTACATTTTGAGATTTTTGTCAATGGTACAATTACAAATTTATTTGTTTTTTTAAATTTATCTATTTTTGAAGAAAGTCAGTTTTTACAAAATTATGCTACACTTTCTTGATCAGATGGCATTGTGACTTTTCACAGTCATGAATTGGAGATTGAAGTTAATTACCCCAATTCCTAAAATAAAATAATTTTTATACGAAAAGGGTACAAAATTTCTTTTAACTTGTAAAAGAACTTCATTGATACATACTTCATTGATAAATTTATATAAATTTTCTCGCTTTTTTACAGAAGGGAAGGGTCTAGTTACTAATTCGCATACTAATATTTATTTGCTTATATATTCAACAAAGTTTCTGCAATCAAATGGCATATTACTTTTTCCTGTATTTGGGATTTAGGACACTTTTCTACTGTTCTTTTATATAACTGATAATTTTTTTCATGAGGGGAATAAAATTCATTCTTGTTTGTTCAAAAAAATACAAAATTCTTACATTAAATTTCTATGACTGTTTTTCAATGATGGTATTTCACAATGTTACCTCTGTCAGATGTATTTTTTGTTTCTCTTTGTTGTGCAAGTAAGGCCTGGTGATAATTACTGAATTGTAAATATCTTTTCTGTGTGAAGGGTACAAACTTTTTTTAGCATTACAAAAATGTACAAAATTAATACAATTCCATGCATTTGATAGTTTTGCATACACTAATTAGTGAGAGCTGGTGATATTATGGTTTCATATTTCTATTTTTGCCTAGGAGTTTACTTAGTTTGACATTGAGCCAGCCCATGTGTTTTCCCTCTAATCATTCCAATGTGCTGTCCTAAGAAGGTTATTCATTCATTTCTTTCTTTCATGAAGTTCCTCCAGATGCCACCATTTACTAACGACTCAATTTAATTAACCTAGAATATCTTACAGACCTCATGACCCTAAACAAATAGGAGAAATTAAAAAAATATTGTTAATTTGTAGGGTACATATATGACTATGTTAATATAAATTTAACATTCTTACATTTTAAAAATTGATTTACCAGAAATCAGTAACTCAAATTGAAAATAATGTTGAAACAGTAATTGAAGGACCAAAAGTAAACTTACAGCTGTAATCCTGAGAATATTAGAATAATATGCAATTTTCTTTATTTTGTGTAAAAATGAAATTGAGAAAACTCATTATGTTTCAATAGTAATTGACAATACCAACCATGTTGCTTTCACAATAGTTCCAGGTGTAGATCAGTGTTTCATTTTAGATAGAGCATCAAAATGATTAATCTCGAGTTTTTTAATTTACTATATTAAACTGCAGACTGACTCTGAGAATATGCATGGCAAATAGCGAAAATATTGAAAAAAATGCATGTCTGCCTATAATACAACATTAAATTTTGGTGGAAGAAATAGAAGAAGGGGTAAGATGCAAATATTTGGTAACATTATAAATATTGAGAGCAAGACAGTGTTAGGGTGTTAAGGTATTCAAAAACATAAAAGTTGTCCCCGTATTTTGCTCTCAAAAGGATGAATGAGGTGTATAAAGATATCAAGACATACATTGTTTCACTTGCTAAACCTTACTATTGCTTCTAAAAATTACTGAATAATCTAGTTTCACTGCTAATAGCCTGATTCTAAAATGTCGATATGAAATGTTTCACTCTGCAAATTGTGCTGTTGAAGGTGGGAAAATTATTTTTTTAAAGTATTGCCCATAGCTTTAATGTACCTCCTCAAGATACTTAAGCATACTAAAAGATGTCATAATGATTTTGGAACAAGGAAAGACAGCATTTATTCAAAATGGGCTCATCCCTCAGAAAAATTATGGTAATATGTACAATTAATTTATGTCACCTATATACAATAATCTACTGGAAAACAAAAAAAGCAAAGCTGTAGGAACTGTAATAACTATGCTCATTGTTATGGTGTTTCTTATTAAGAAGTGTATGGAATTTTATTACTTGATAAATCATTCTTCACTTTGCTATATTATCATGTCAAATGCTGCAAGTTATGAATTTTTCATGGTGGTATCAACCAATTCAGAAGAATGGATTTGTAGTTCAGGAATTAAGGAAAAAGACATAAAATGAAGCAACATGACTGTTATTAAATATATGAGTATATACATACATATAAAGGACTGCTGAATTTCAAATTGTAAGTACCAAATGCAAGTTACTTTTAATGTCTTTTTAAAAATAGACAATAAAAAACTAGATATATTCATATACACAATAGAGGAGGTGAGTTATGAGAAGAAACCAGATGAAGTTGTACAGTAGCAAGGTTCAGTTGTGCACATGCACGGTCATGACATCACAGTTTATACAGTAATACCATGGAGAGGGGTAAGAGGTTTCCCCCTCCGTGGCCAACAATCAGCAGGAGTTAATAATAATAATAATATTTTATTGAACCACATAGATTATAACAAATATGTATGGCAATTCATAGAACTAACAACAAAAACAATAATATTTACATTTAAGAATTACAACATTATATTAATTTTGATACATTTAATTTAGGCAAAGTAGAAATTAATATAAAATACAATTATTTTCTACTATTACAGAATATTAATATTTATTTAGGCTAGGGTTATTAGATATCTATGGTAGGAATTCTATTATTTAACTTTTATTTTATTAATTTATGTCAGGGTCTATATTTATGCTAAAACAGTGTAATTTTATGTTGGTTATTTTCCTGCATATTGAGTCACCTTCTGCACCTTTGTTCTAATGATTACCTGCAACAGATTGTAAGTCATACATTAGTTATTGCCATTGAGGAATTCTTGTACACTGTAGTAGAGTTTCTGTTGTAAGAATTGTTTGAGTTTTGTTTTGAATGGGTTCAGTGTATTGATGTTTTTTAGGTTTAGTGGTAACGCATTATGTAGCTGTATACCTGCATTATAAGTGCTTTTTTGGCTAAGAGTGGATGTTATCTGTGGTAGATGGATATTTCTGGCCTGTCTAGTGTTGCAAATTTGAATAGTGGAATTAAATCTATAGAGTGATCCTTGTCTAGTAGATCCTTTTTTACAAAATACAAAGTTTCAAAAATGTACATGCATGGCAGTGGAAGTATTTTCAACTTTTCAAATAATGGTTTACATGTAGAAAGTTTACTAGTGTTGGTAATTGTTCGTATTATTCTCTTCTGTAAACAAAAAGTTTCTTTTGTTTCTGGCGCTTGTTCCCAAAATATTATACCATATTTTAGAATGGAATGGACATTTGCACAGTATACTGTTCGAAGGGTATCTGTTGTGCAATTTGCTGTTAGAACTCTGATGGCATAGTTTATTGTGCTGAGTTTCATATTCAGTGTTTCTAGGTGACAGTTTCATTTCATATTATCTTGTATAGTAAGTCCCAGAAACTGTGTTGTTTGTTTAAAGTTGAGGTGGTTACCATTAAATTCGATGTTAGGTGTGTGCTGTTTAGATGAATGAGGATTATGGAAGGAAACTATGCAAGTTTTGTCAGTGTTTATTATGAGTTTATTTTGTTGGAACCATTGGATTACGGTGGTGATAGTGGATTTGGTAGTGTTAAGTAATTTTTCAGCAGTTTTGGCACAGTATAAGATGTTTGTGTCATCAGCAAAAAGTGCAATTTTTGATGATGGATGGGAGGTCATTAATATATAGAAGAAATAGTATGGGTCCCAGGGAATTCTGTGAGTGACATGCATGGGCTGAGACCTGTGATGTTTTATTTGATTTTCATGCTGGTTGTACTATTTGCTGTCTTTCAGATAATTATGACTTTAGCAAGTCGTATCCTATTCCCCAAATTCCATAATTTTCTAGTTTACCGAGGAGAATTTCATGATTAATTATATCAAAAGCTTTTGTGAAATCTAAGAATAATCCAACAGGGTTTTCTTTCTGCTGAAGTGCAATTAAAATATCATTGAGAAAAGCAAATAGAGCAGTTTCAGTAGATCTTTTATCTCTAAATCCATGTTGAGAGTTTCTTCACTCACTTTGCCTCCTGAACAATAAAAAACTTTTATTTTTATGTACATGCATATATCTTCACTAAAATTGAATGGGAGAATTAGACTTATTTCAATGGGATTTCTAGGTTATTGATATTGAGGTAACAGCAAATTTTTTATCACTAAGTGAGGCAAATGCATAACTCTGCCAAAATGCATTCCTTACTGCATAAATTGTCCTATAAAAACAATAAATTTGTGCTGACAAATAAATTTTAGTCCTTGATTAATGTGATCTTTTAGTATAAAGTTGCTGTCATACTTGACAGTATTATTTTGCTTTTTAATCAGATGTGTGCTTATTCAGAACTTACAGAATCTTAATAAATTGCCTTAAAGAGAATACCTATGATTTTGGTGGAATTGTGTGAGTATGGTAGAACGTAGTATTTTTCTATCTCTACCCATTTTGTTATATTTTTATAATTAAGATCCACTCTACTTTTTGGGTTTGTAATAGATATCTATTTTTTTCCTTTGCAAGTCTTAAGATCTATTTCTATGCCAAATTTCAGATTTGTGAAGTCTAGTGTTTGTAATTAAACTGTTGGTGATAAGGTAGTCAATGAGTGACAATTATACTTAAAATAGACTCCGTCTTATACACGAAGTAAGAGGGGCAAAAACTAGAAGAAAAAATTTTTTTACTCCCATTTATGTTACGGCATTACCTTCTGGGGTAATTCCGGTCAGAGTATTCAAACTTTCAGAATTCAGAAGAGGATAGTTTGGATAATTCGTAAATCTCACCCCCGAAACTCTTGTAAACCTTTATTCAAGGAATTAAATATCTTAACACTTCCCTGCATTTATATTTATGAAACGGTCTTGTTTGTTAAGACCGAATTACTGAAGTGCCACCCTTGCTTTATACGAAACAGTCTCGTTCACAAACACAACACTCGCAATAGGAATAATATTCATTGCCCTAGTGTGTCAACCACTCTTTGCCAAAAAGGACCGCATCATTTGGGAATCGTTCTATATAATTCCCTGCCCAAGAATATAAAAGACATTATGAAATTGAATATCTTCAAATCCGCAGTTAAAAACTACCTCCAGCACCAG
>NNCF01131420.1:73954-180349 GCA_002313205.1 Laupala kohalensis | reverse complement strand
GCCATTGCTGTAGCACTTTTTAAATAACTTATAACAATTTCAAAAACTATTTTCTTGCATGATTGTGTTGCCGTATGGCTCATATTAATTTAGTTTTGTGTGTACTCAACTTTGGCACGGTTGTGTACATAAATTCTCTAGCCCCATCCTGGCCCGGGTTTTTCTCCATTTTTCCTTCGGGTAGAGGCGGATTTCTTATACAGGTTCTCTAGACTTTGTTTAGGGGCGTGTTTATTGTAACAATAAATCGTGAATTTAGTGTTTTTCTACTCTTATGATTTTTAAACACTATACTCAGAATAATCTATAGTTCGATAATAACTTGTACATTTAAATTTACAAACATATTAACATTATATATGTATTATAACTCGCAGCTAACTTTTTATCTTATCTAGGAACTTTTGCTGAAATTTTTGAATCCGCTTGTGCCTTAGGGCCCTTAATCGGAATTGATGGGATGGTCCCAAGCTTGCTTCCGGAGAGTAAATTAGTTTATTGTCCTCCACGTGGCCATACGCAGTTTGTACTGTTTTTTGACAATAAATTTGTTAAGTGATTCAGCTGAGTGTTGAGAAATTGTGCAATGTTGTGAATTTTATCACTCTTTCTGGATCCTGAAATAGCGAGGAAGTAAAAAATCACTAAATGTTTCTCGTGAAGGGTGTACAATAGTGTCAAGTATCGTTTTCCTTGTGGAGTTTTATTTATATATTTATGAAGAAATAAATATTTGATTTTTGATCAATAAGGCTGCAATAAAAAATTGTTTGTTGCAGCTTTTCTTATTACTGATATGAAAAGTTTTTAAATTCTTTTGACTTTCTCCCTCTGGTGTTCTACCCCTTTTTGGAGGGTTATAATTTTCATTGCGAGAGAGCAGTTTGTCATCAATGAACAGGAAATGCAGTGGAGGGGAAATTGATGGAGGTTAATATTGAGGAATCAATTGGAACCAAACCTGTATTTTTTTTACAATTTTGCTCACTCTTTTAGACTAAGGCATGGTACAACCTACTCAGAGTTGAATTCCTGGATATACTATAAATAATATTTTCAAGACATATTGAACAAACATCAGTATCATAACTCTCCATTTAATTGGGAGCCCCACTACTGGCTCAGGTGGTAGTGTTGTCGCTCATCACCAAGTCATCCTGGGTTCAATTCTCGATGGGACCAGAAAGTTTGTAGCTTTCACATTAATGTCCCAGTTCATATAGCTGTGACTACTGAAAAGCAAACTTATCTTCCTTTATCCAGCTTCTCCTAGTATCAATAACTCTAACTATTACTAACTACTTCTACTAGCCTCTCCATGTGGGCCAAGTTGTTGGTAAACCCAGCTAACCGGCCCACCTACTTACAATGACCTACCACACAACTCCTAACTCCTATCACTCTATGTAGATAAGCTTCAAGAGCGCACTATATTTCCCATTTACAAAAACAACAAGTTAATTGGACCTATTAGATATTGAGAAACATATTATAGAACATTAGTGATTTCTGCTATGAATTATTTAATTCCATTTTTAATCATATATACTTTGTCGTATTTTGAGAACACAAATATATTGAGGAAAATCATCAGATCAGGGAGATTTTAGAGAAGTTTTTATAATTTTTGTGTTTTGAATAGTTATGGAATAGTTATACAACACAATCTTACATGGATAGTTGGAAATATTGAAAACTACAAAATTTATGACACTTTGAAAAATGACATTTTACCCTCTAGCAAGATATTGATTGCTGTAATTTATTTTCTCAAAATTCCATGGATAGTCTTCAACTCTGAAAATTAACATGTGTCAATATAGTTTATACAAACTGATTTGTGTATTTTTACTTTCGTGATCCATTGTCAACTTTTTTCCGTCGTTAGAAAAACGTATGTGCAATCATTAATAGTATAGCATCACATTTGTTACACTTGTCTGTTTTCTATCTTTTCACGACAAAATTACAGAACCGATCGTGATGAAATTTAGTAAGGAGATAGGTTACATGTCCGGGAAGAACATATTTTAAGTATGTGCAAAAATAGATAAAAATTATTAACGATAAATGTCGAAGTCTGGAAAAATCCATCTTCGGAGAGGTATGTTCGCTTACGCTGCCTATACTGTAAACCAGATAGGTGAAAACTACGAGAAGCAAGATTGTTCGCTACAAAGAATTCTGCAAAGTTTAATGTAAATTATCGGAAAAATAGAAGTGTAAAAGTACTTCAATTAAAGAAAGGAATTAAAAAACAACAACAATCATTTTCAAATTTAATGGGTTCCATGTTTTATGGATTCATCAGAGATAAAGAATGTCTTTCAATTGTAAAATTTGGACGAAAACGTTACGTTTCAGAAGCGTTTTAAGAAATTCCGTAGCCGTACCGCCGCCATTGTGTCTTACCCTCGGAAGCGAAACTTCGACCGGCAAGTGTAGTCCCGGAAAAATAGACATTTCACAAAGCAATACTTCCACCGTTTAACCACAATTTTTCAGTAGCACGTGCGAGTCACATATTTACTGTTGATTTTTAAAAGATACGCTGAAGTCAGGATAATCTCATAAGCTTTTATTGAAATTTTATTTCAGCGAAACCTTGTTTGTGCAATATTATACAAATTGTATTATTAGTTTTGTGATAGTACAAAATATTCGGATACATCAAAATTAATTATATTTAGTGTTTACTTTAAATTTGGATAATTTCAACATTTGAAATACTAAAGATCAATCAGGTCTCATAACTTCAGACACTTGGAAGACATCGATTACTTCTACTGCTTTCCAGGATCACAAGGATCCAAGTCGAATGGCAGGGGAGAAGGGCGACAATTCAAGATACTGAAGGTGACCATTGGTTTAGGTTTGACTGAAACAATGCGTGCCGGTCCATTCTGTATGGCGCCCAATTGCCGACTTATGGGCGGGGTAGAAGCTTGAATAGGAGTTGGCTGTCTCCAAGTGACCCCCAACAATCCACCTGGTCGCCCCCATATTCCAAATGTACGACCATCCCTATATTCTTCCTCAGCTACTTCTCGAGGAATCAAGAGACCATCCTGTTCCTGCTGAATTTTCGATTCTGTTTCCAAGTCGAGCAATGTCGGGGCCATTGTCAACAAAATCCTGCAAAAAAAGTACTTTTAGATATTATTCAAGGTAAACAAATAATACTTCACTAGAATATGTCGAAAACTAAAATATAATTGTATGCAATATAAATACAGTAACCTGTCAATCCGGAACTCCCGTAATAGATAACCATCAAATATAACCTTGTTTGTAACAACGTAAAGAATTCCGATGCAATATTTAAGATGTTAAGCACACATTGAAACATATATAAATATTGGATTCGCAGAAGAATTATTTGTCTAAAATATGATAATAATTAATATAAATCTTATTAGGAAGTGAATATACAATTATATCTTAGTAGCATTAAAAAAAATTGACGTAACGTATTAAACTTTAAAATTAGAGTAAAAAGATAATAGAAAGAACAGAACAATTTACTAATAAATTACCATTCATATTTTTGACCTTCATCACCTCAATTACAGTGGTAAAGAGGATCGTTAACTATCGCAGAACTACAAGATTTCTATAACTAATGTCAAGAAATATCCAGGATTTCGTATCCGATTTAGAGGACCGGTGTTAAGATATTAAAAGAACTTATTGGAAAAAAGAGACATATTTAAGACCTAATCACAAAACACAAATTGAAAGTAGTAGAAGTAGTGATGATGCAGGGGATGCATGTGAAGCGTTTTATGAAAGGAAAAGAGTATGAATTTTGTGCTAATATCTTCTATCATCCAATCAACTATCTTGGTAGACTGTTAAGTGGTCGTAATCAAACTCATAATGTTGAGAAAGGTTCTTTGTCTACAGAATACAAAATTATATTAAATTTTTCCACTCGTCAATGTTTAGACCTAAAGTGTAACGTGAAAATTTTCTTGTCCTTTTGTATAGTTGAAAGTCTTTGTATGAGTTGATGAGTAAATTCTTGTGTTATTACTATAATCTACTTCGCCTTATTTTCATATCATTTTGTTACCATAAGCCACAGAATACTTCCCATTCTCTAACAGGCCAGAAAATCAAGAGAAACATACTGATAAGGTTTCGATGGCGCAAATTCCTCCTCGCTTGGACTGTCCATTTGAGGGCAAGGAGCCAAAGAAGGATCGATTTTGGCACATGATGCCCATGGGCTTTCAGACAGAAAGAGTTTCCTATGCAGGGATGGCGTGGGCTGCCCTGGTTGAGTTGCTGGACGATCTTCGTTCCGTGAAGACCACCACCAACGTGCCTCACGATGATTTATGGAGGATTCTGCTCTCTCCTCGAGGGTTTCTGTCCCCTGCGATGGGATTTTCGATGCAGAGTTGCCTTCTGGTGAGGCTGACACCAGGGACGCCAACGTCACAGCCGTCAACACTACGAGACGCATTTTGGCTGAAAGAAAACGGTTATTACTAGTGATATATCTGTACAGTCTGAAACAATTCAACATGCTCTATGCTTTTTGACGTCACGATAGATAATTGCGAAAAAAAATATAAAGAAATAATTTTCTAACAATGCCGAATTTTCGAGGATTCGTTTTCATTTACTTCAGAGTCCTTTACAGGGATTCTAGACTCGATGGAGAAAAGAGTTCAAAGGAAGGGTGATAAAGGTGCATAGGTGATATAGGTATGAATATAAAAGTGGCATGTAGCGTGGTATCGGTGCGTATAGGATTTAAGTGAGATAGGTGATTAGGTGCGCACAGGATGTATGTTTTGCAAAAATGAACAGTGAAGGATTCAAATCAACGGTATATGTGACAGAATTAGGGCATGGAAATTTTGGAACATTCTTAAAACGAATCGGAAGAATAGATAATGGATTTTATGTGAGGCGAAGAAGTCGAAAAAATCAGTATGCCTTATGGGACCACCGAAATTATGGTGCGGAACGTACAACATACATGAAGTATCTGACAGAATAGAGAATGTTTGAGTGCTAAGAAGAATGATTATGTATGTGAGTCCATGGTTTATGTGAATACGGTTGGGATGATTTAAAAACATTTAAATAATGAAAATATTGAATGTGACAATAATAGGATAATAATTATAGAAGAAGTATATGAATGAGAGGACAGCAACGGAGCCAAGACTAGATGAGAACAGTATACTATAATAGATATTTTTAGAGGAGCAATACGTACGTGGTCCTTGCAATGACATATTCGGAGGCAAAGTAGCCGATATGTGACCAACAAAATAGAAAAAAAATCAGCTTGTAAGAATCGGCTTTGGTAAGGATCATACAATGTCTCATGAAGTAGTTTGGAGGAAGGTCGAAACATAGTTTTAGGCATCCCATATATTTTTATATTCCTACGGTGTACTCAATAATTCTGGACGATGAACGTCGAGGTAGTTTTGTACACGTCTCATCTGCGTAAACTAGTGATCTGGTTCAACACAATATGGTTGACACAACGAGTATAATTATACATGTAGATTGCTGCTAGTACTCCCTCTAAAAATATTCCTAAATACGAATGTTGTTGACAATTACTTAGGTATAAAGTATGTATATAAACGTGATAAGCGTGAAGGAACCAATGCAGATCCGGGTTTTTCTCCTGTTCTCCTTCGGGTTGTGATGAATTTCCATGGACGGGAATGTCATTAATAATGATTATTTATCTCGAATTTTTGCTGCATCACGACGCGGGACACTTTTTTTCAGAATGAGGCAATTGGCGGACGTATATTAATAATTGCGAGAAGATATCGGACAAACACGTCACTGAAAATAATTGAATGTAAAAGAAAAAATTGAGGGAACGACACAGAAATTTGTACTTCGAAAGATATAAACTAAGCTACCTAATAACGATAGCTATCAGCATGTATGTAACAGAAACTAATAAAATACTATCATGTAGTGGCGTAACTATCCAAGTCGGGGCCCCTGGGCAAAATGCTGCTTGGGGTCCCTTGGNATATAGATAAATTTAGAATGAATGTTTTATGATTTTTTTAAAGTAAAAATACAAAATATCTGAGTAATTGTTTAATAATTTAATTTCATGATATGTACCTACCATATATTTTTTTGATGTTATTGTACAAAAAATCCAACAATAGATATATATTTTCGTACGACGTACTTTCGTTATAGCAAATATTTTAACAAACTGATATATCTGCTTTTAAAACCATTTGTTTCATTATATTCGATGGATTAAACCCTTAAACTGTTTAATCAGTCTTGGTACATGGAATTTCTGAAGTAATGTTTGTCGCACTTCAGTTTCTAAAATGACTGTTCTGCAGACGCAACTGTTACTACTATAGTTAAAATAGCATGGTAACTGTCCACACATCCCGAAAACTGGCCGACAGCGTAAAATGAACAATAAGTAAAAGTTGAACTTATGAAAAACATTGTTTATTAATTATGACTAGATTACGTCAAATAATGTTTTTTAACTATCAAAGTTCTTTTCCTTGAATAATAATTTTTTCTTCACAAACTGAAAAAAAAACATGAAGAAAAACCCATATTACATCCACAGGTAGGGGACCCCATGGGATTGGGGGTCCTCGGGTAATGTCCGGGTGTACAGGTGTTAGTTACGCCACTACTACCGAGATTAAATATTAACCCTATACAAAGAAATCTAAATAGAAATATTGTAGAATAAATATGAAAATTGTAGAATAAATATACTTACTTTTCAGGATTGAGAAGATTCCACAACTCCTATAGATTCTGCTTCCGAAGATCGACTGTCTCTAACTGCACGACTAGGTCATCGCTACCCCTATCATTTATGTCTGGGACTCCATTAGCTATAATGGCCAATGGCAGACGCAACATGGCGAGGCTGGATATTGGAGAGATAAAAAGTTTTTGTTTGCGTCATATCGAAACCAATGGGAATTCAGTGCATTTTCCCTTTTACCTCGTTTGGTTTGGACAACCAGATCGGTAATTTTTTTTGGAAAAAGAATCACCTTCAAGAAAGGAATACAGACATCGGAAGAAATATAAAGTTTTGAAATTATATATGGTTTCCTAAACTTTACACTATATAATAAACTGGCTAATTACCCGACATTGTCTTGAGTTTCTCTAAAACCACTCTTCTTTTACTCTGGAAAAAATGAAATCTGTCCACTATATTGTAAGATCTCAATAATTTTACATACGCGTCCTGTCTATTTTACCTGGGATAGTGGGTTTGTTCTACCACGCGCCACAACTGGCAGCGGTTGCTACTCTCCGATTGAAGGAGTCGCTACAGGGTGACAACTTGGCGGAATCCGTACGAAGGTGCTCCCGGACGGATTACAGAATAGCTCCCAGCCACCCAAAGGAATTACTTCCCGATAGAGTGAGGCATTCACGTCTCAGTAAAGAGAAGAATAGTTACATAATAGACCCTTACTGATGTGTCTAAGTTCAGACCCCATGGAGAAAAAGACAATTCTGGTCCCCCTAGTAAGCGTGGTAAGGGGATGGAAAAATTTAATTGACGAGGACAGATTTGCATCGGATCCGTAGTTGAGGGTGTCTAATTGTAAAATATACTATTAATATCGATAAAGGTCTCATCGGTGCTCGGTACCCTAAGTGCAAGGGATTTGAAGAGCGATAACGTAAACGACGGATACTAATAAATAATAAATATATATATTTTCTTGTCAAAAAGCAGTACAAACTGCGTATGACCACGTGGAGGACAATAAACTAATTTTTCTCTCCGGAAGCAAGGAAGAGACCATCCCATCAATTCATATCAAGGACTCTAAGGTGGAGGCGGATTTAACGTTTCACCATACTCCTAAAAATTGAAATATTTCGGTACGTGCCATAAAATTAGCATAATACCAACAAATTTGTATTTCATAAAAACAAGGTTATTTCAGTAGTACTTATTATTATCAAACCATAGATTATTCGGATGGTGTAAGATCGGAACTATAGTCTTCAGGGTTTTTTAGATTAATAATCATACCCCTGATGCCACTAAATGAAACCGCTCCTGACCATGGGAGGTGCACGAAACTGTTAGAGGAGGATGTTGGATAGAGCATGACACGAAAAATTATTGAAAATGGTCGATATTATTGTGAATGTCTTAGCTTTTATGGTTGCTGAAATGAACAGAGACACTTCCGATGTTATGTCAGAGTTGGAGCACCATTGAGGATGGGAGGGGTGGTGGTAAACAGCCCTAGAACCCTCATGGGTGGAGTGGGATGGGAGGATTATGTAAATATTCAATTTAAAAAGAAGGGTTTAATCCGTAAATTTCGGGACCTTTCAGATAGACAGTGACATGAACCAATATAGGTTCTATTTCGGCACATATGGGCGTTAAATACGCCTAACTCTCCTAAGGGTGAGGTGGTGTGCTAAGCCAATTGGTGAAGTTTCCATTGATTTGTTTCTGCTTGCTGAAAGGTGTTTCATCCAGAGATTTACTTATTCTTTCTGCTGGAGATGAAATTCCAAATCGAGTTTTATCTTAAATTTGTATGATTATGAATTTATAAAATTATGTTTCTCTAAAATAAAAAAAACTAAGTAAAATTATATAGATCTTACAATATAGTGGATAGATTTTATTTTTTCCTGAGTAAAAGATGATTGGTCTAAGAAAAATCCCGAGCAACGTTAAGTAATTAGCTAGTATATTATATTGTAAGAAAACTAAATATAATTTCAAGACTTTATATTTCTTGTGATACACGTATTCCTTTCTTGAAGGTAGTTCTTTTTTTCTCTTTTTTTTAAATTTACTGTCCTGTGATGTCTGTTGCCTAAACCAAACGAGGTCAGGGGGAAAATGCATAGAATTCCTATTGGTTTCGATACGACGCAGACGAAAACTTTTATCTCTCCTACATCCTGCTTCGCCATGTTGCGTCTGCCATTGGCCATTATAGCTAATGGAGTCCCAGACATAAATGATAGGGGTAGCGACGAACAGTCGATCGACAGACGCAGAACCTACAGCAGTTGTGAACTTTTCCCGATTCTGAAGAGTAAGTATCCACCAATGCCACATTTATTTTACCATATTTCTATTTAATTTTCTTTGTATAGGGTTCATATTTAACCTTGGTTGTAAATTTTCTATTGGCACTTGCAGTTATCTATCGCTATTGGGTAGCATAGTTTATAACTTCTTCCGTACGAAACTCTGTATCGTACTTTTCTGTTACATTAAATTGTTTTCAGTGACGTGTTTGTCCAATATATTCTCGCAGTTATTAATGTAGTTCGTCAATTATCTAATTCTGGAAAAAGTGTCCCGCGTTATGATGCGTGAAACCAGTAAGACTACACAAACATAATTGATTATTTATGCAATCGACATCTTAAATTAGTGGAAGGGTTTGAAATTCTTGAAAGCATTAATAACACATTACTTGCGTTTGTTTAATCAAGGGTTTTTGTTTAAAATATTTTGTTCAAAAATTTAAATTTTAGTTGGATGACGTAATAATAATAATATTGAACAATGAAAAATATAAAATACTTGTGAATTAAAGTATATATTTACCAAATTTCTTTATAAATTAAATAGTATACTAATATTATTCACATAATCTAAATTTTAAGAAAAACAAATTCAGGTGGTTCATAATTTTTATTCACAAAGCCCTGCCGAATTTTTTTCTTAATTTTTTTTTCTCTATTATTTCTCTGCTCAATATTCTCAGCCGATGTAATCTCATCATTGATCCATTGTGCATCTCTATTGCGTGTCTCACTTTTTGACCAGAACTTCTCCACTTCTGTGAGGTTGGGGTGACCTTGATCAGTAGTTTTACTTGTGTGGTTGGCCTTCATTTTTTTGTGAATTTTTCTGTAAAAGTTCCTTTCGTTCAATTTGAATAACCTGTTGTGAAATCTCCTGCGATCGGATGTGTTGTATCTACTAAGTCGGGTTTTTAATGCGTTCAGTTTTTGCTTGAGTGCATCCATAATCTCACTCGGATTTCCCGGTGGTCGCCCGCCTTTTCAGCACAGCACCACTAGCGGTTCGCAAGCTGTCAGGGCCAGCGCAAGCTCCAACCATGCCCTGGCGCGTCCCGGGCAGCGAGATCTTTTCCGAAGCCTTACGACTTCGTAAATGCATCACCATATACAATGGGCTTGGTTTTTTGTCGGTGTTTTCCTTCACCTAGGAAGGTTGGCTTTGCACCTTAAGAGCCCTCCTCACTCTTAATGAGGTTTACAAAGGAGCGTTATGGGAGGGAAAACTCTTCATATATGTGACGGGAGCTCCTGGGCTACTCGGTTCACCCAATGACTTCAGTGGGAGGGGGAGGGATAAAGTGTGAATAGATGGATACATTTGTGGGGAAAGGGACAGAGCGCAGCTGCTCCGATTGGTCGCCTCTTACGACTGGGGGACGTCCCATGGTGCTATTCTTCAGGTGATCCCGGAACCACACGGGTATTATTATTATTATTATTATTACTATTATTATTATTATTATTATTATCAACATCTTGTCCACAACTTCTGTAGGTTTTTTTGTGGAGTCAGATACCCGTCTTAAGCGCATTTATGATAATTTTGTTTTGGAGAGAAACATCAAGGAGTTATCATCAAACATCACGTGTATAAGAATCGCCGAACTATGCGGGATGTGTTTAGAATAACTGATTTTTGCATGAGTTAGAAGTTTTGTGGCTTGAGTTCCAGTTCTTGCAACGATTTGAACAGGGTCTTGGGTACTACTTGCGTGTTTGACAGTATTATTGGGATTACTCTCACTCTGTCATATTTCCACATGTCCTTAATTTCGAAGCAAAGGTCAATGTACTTTGTAATTTTATTTTTGTAAGATAAGTTCCAGATCATTGTTGTTGGTGAGGTCGATGTCCATGAGCAGTATTTCTATCTCTCTCTTTTTCTTGACTAATATATCCAACCTTCTGTCTGTTATGATGGTTCTATTCCAATAAATTTCATAATTTTATTATTATTATTATTATTATGAGTGAATTAATGTCTTCCACAACTTGATGAATGGAAAGTTCAATCAAGTTCTTCTCCTAAAAATTTTCGCACTATGTGGCATGTGTCAAAAATTACGGATTTCTGCATATTGTTCAGTGTATTGGCTGCTCCTAGTATTTCCAAATGGCGTTTTGAGGATTTCAGTATAATAGTATAATAGTCTGCAGCCGAAATAACTATAGGTCGAATTACAACTTTCTTCACTTTCTAGATTTTCTTGAGATGGTCAGCCAAGCCCGTGTATTAGCTAATTTTTAAACTGTAAGTTGTGTCCATATTGTGAGTCAGTGGGATGGCAACATCAATTAGATTAATTTTCTTCTTATTTCGGACTAGGAGCATGATGCCAGGGCAGTTTGCTGGTATGATTATATCAGTTCTAATTTCTCAGACCCAGTAAAGTTTCCAAATGTTATTTTCAGTGACAGGTGGAGGTTCATATTTGTGGTAAGGAGTGTCTCCTGTGTTTTCTGAAAGGTGTTGGTGAAAAGTTTTATTATTATTGTTTCTATTGTTATCATTTTTTATTAAAATGAATCTGGAATAATTCACTACCATAACCTGTAGCATACCCAAATCTATGTACGTTATATTTCCATATTTGATGGGAGATTAAATTATTATGTTTCGAAAAGGACTTTTTACGTTCATACCGAATCAAAACATCTATTTACTATCAAGACCGATATTTCGCGGAGGTTTCCTCGGCCTCGGTGCTGGTAGGCTCTGTAGATGCCCAAAACTATATTTCGGGCTTTCTGCAAACTGCTTCAAGAGATATTGCTTTTCGATCCTTTCCATCGCCGTATCTACTAGCACTAAAAAAAATACTTTTGGTTACATTCCGTCCCTCTTTCCTACAAATATGGCATTGCAAGGACCACGTACGTGTTGCCCCTCTAAAAATATCTATTATAGTATACTGTTCTCATCTAGTCTTGGCTCCGTTGCTGTCCTCTCATTCATATACTTCTTCTATAATTATTATCCTATTATTGTCACATTCAATATTTTCATTATTTAAATGTTTTTAAATCATCCCAACCGTATTCACATAAACCATGGACTCACATACATAATCATTCTTCTTAGCACTCAAACATTCTCTATTCTGTCAGATACTTCATGTATGTTGTACGTTCCGCACCATAATTTCGGTGGTCCCATAAGGCATACTGATTTTTTCGACTACTTCGCCTCACATAATCCATTATCTATTCTTCCGATTCGTTTTAAGAACGTTCCAAAATTTCCATGCCCTAATTCTGTCACATATACCGTTGATTTGAATCCTTCACTGTTCTTTTTTGCAAAACATACATCCTGTGCGCACCTAGTCACCTATCTCACTTAAATCCTGTATGCACCGATACCAATCTACATGCCACTTTTATATTCATACCTATATCACCTATGCACCTTTATCACCCTTCCTTTGAACTCTTTTCTCCATCGAGTCTAGAATCCCTGTAAAGGACTCTGAAGTAAATGAAAACGAATCCTCGAAAATTCGGCATTGTTAGAAAATTATTTCTTTATATTTTTTTTCGCAATTATCTATCGTGACGTCAAAAAGCATAGAGCATGTTGAATTGTTTCAGACTGTACAGATATATCACTAGTAATAACCGTTTTCTTTCAGCCAAAATGCGTCTCGTAGTGTTGACGGCTGTGACGTTGGCGTCCCTGGTGTCAGCCTCACCAGAAGGCAACTCTGCATCGAAAATCCCATCGCAGGGGACAGAAACCCTCGAGGAGAGAGCAGAATCCTCCATAAATCATCGTGAGGCACGTTGGTGGTGGTCTTCACGGAACGAAGATCGTCCAGCAACTCAACCAGGGCAGCCCACGCCATCCCTGCATAGGAAACTCTTTCTGTCTGAAAGCCCATGGGCATCATGTGCCAAAATCGATCCTTCTTTGGCTCCTTGCCCTCAAATGGACAGTCCAAGCGAGGAGGAATTTGCGCCATCGAAACCTTATCAGTATGTTTCTCTGTATTTTTTTACCTCAGAATTTACTCAGCAATTCATATATTGACTTTTATTATCTCTACTATGGTAGTAAACATGAACTTTATCAATTCGCTACCGTTTCGTATGATTTATTTGACTTGTTACACCTCGTTGTGGACGTGAGTCGCCCATATTGTTCGTCATAGACTTATAGAAAATTATACTCATAAGTTAGGAAAGACGTTTTGTCTATAGGATACAAATAGATGTAAATTTATTCAAATCGCCAACGTTTCTGCAAGATTTATTCGGCGTTTTACTCTCATTAAGATNAAAATTATACTCATAAGTTAGGAAAGATTTTTTGTCTATAGGATACAAATAGATGTAAATTTATTCAAATCGCCAACGTTTCTGCAAGATTTATTCGGCGTTTTACTCTCATTAAGATTACAAAGTGACCTCCATGAGAGTAAAACGCCGAATAAATCTTGCAGAAACGTTGGCGATTTGAATAAATTTACATCTATTTGTATCCTATAGACAAAAAATCTTTCCTAACTTATGAGTATAATTTTGGAGTTAAAGAGTAACACCTCGTAACTGACTACCAAGAAAGTTGGTTGTATAAGTTGAAGTGATTAGCATAAATTTCTTTCTCTCTTTTCCCTTTATATATCGCTTCACAAGAAAACCCCACATTATCAATACTATTTTTTTTCAATTACTATTATGGCTCTAATGACCTCGATGTCGGCGAGTCGCAAAGCCCCTCACCCCTCCCCCAAATCAATTATCATTTCGTGAATAAGTTTTAAATATATCTCTTTTTCTTGGTTATTTTAATATCTTAACACCGGACCCCTAAATTGAAGACCAAATACTGGATATTTCTTGACATTAGTTGCAGAAATCTGGTAGTCAAATAATTGTTATGCGATAGTTGACGATTCCGTTTATTACCGTAGTGGAGTTGAAGAAGGTCAAATGAGGAATTTCTTTTCTATTATCTTCTTACTCTTATTTTAAACTTTAATAAATAATTACAATTTTTTTGAATGCAAATTAATTCTCCTAAGTGATGATTTTAAAGATATGATAATTATTTATATCAGTTATTAACACGTTTTGTACCAATTATATGTCTTCCACAAATCCGTTATCTATTTCCAAGTCAGTTTTTGCTAGAAAAACTGAAATATATGAATAATAAAATTGATTGCATCTGAATTCTTCATGATTTTTTTCAAATGAGTTGATATTTGATGGATATCTATTGCGGGACTGTCATATTACTTTAATTGAAGGACATAGCAAAGAGTTCTGGATTGTCAGGTTACTGTGTTTACATTGTATACAATTATATTTTGCTTTTTTTGACAATAGTTTTTTCGAGTGAAGTATTGTGTTTGTTTACCTTGAATAATATCTAAAAGTACTTTTTTTTGCAGGATTTTGTTGACAATGGCCCCGACATTGCTCGACTTGGAAACAGAATCGAAAATTCAGCAGGAACAGGATGGTCTCTTGATTCCTCGAGAAGTAGCTGAGGAAGAATATAGGGATGGTCGTACATTTGGAATATGGGGGCGACCAGGTGGATTGTTGGGGGTCACTTGGAGACAGCCAACTCCTATTCAAGCTTCTACCCCGCCCATAAGTCGGCAATTGGGCGCCATACAGAATGGACCGGCACGCATTGTTTCAGTGAAACCTAAACCAATGGTCACCTTCAGTATCTTGAATTGTCGCCCTTCTCCCCTGCCATTCGACTTGGATCCTTGTGATCCTGGAAAGCAGTAGAAGTAATCGATGTCTTCCAAGTGTCTGAAGTTATGAGACCTGATTGATCTTTAGTATTTCAAATGTTGAAATTATCCAAATTTAAAGTAAACACTAAATATAATTAATTTTGATGTATCCGAATATTTTGTACTATCACAAAACTAATAATACAATTTGTATCATATTGCACAAACAAGGTTTCGCTGAAATAAAATTTCAATAAAAGCTTATGAGATTATCCTGACTTCAGCGTATCTTTTAAAAATCAACAGTAAATATGTGACTCGCACGTGCTACTGAAAAATTGTGGTTAAACGGTGGAAGTATTGCTTTGTGAAATGTCTATTTTTCCGGGACTACACTTGCCGGTCGAAGTTTCGCTTCCGAGGGTAAGACACAATGGCGGCGGTACGGCTACGGAATTTCTTAAAACGCTTCTGAAACGTAACGTTTTCGTCCAAATTTTACAATTGAAAGACATTCTTTATCTCTGATGAATCCATAAAACATGGAACCCATTAAATTTGAAAATGATTGTTGTTGTTTTTTAATTCCTTTCTTTAATTGAAGTACTTTTACACTTCTATTTTTCCGATAATTTACATTAAACTTTGCAGAATTCTTTGTAGCNTAGATGCGGACATAAAAATATTTATTGAAAATCAGTTCTACCTAAATATTTCAATTGGTAATTTGAATGGAGTATTCTCGTTTTTCGATATTAATACACAAGTAACAAATTTTTACGCTGAAAAAAATATTTCATCGCTCATGAGTCATTTATGGCGAAGTAATACAAGGAAAATATGTTCAAGGATAATTGAAATTGATAAATACCGTTACAGTTAATCATAAATAATAATTTTAATTAGTGAATCATTTTACATTATTAAAACAAATGCTTCATATTTAGTGATCTACAGAAGAACAATGTTAAATAACGTGATCAAGTCACATAAATAATCGTGAAATAAATTAATAATAAATTAGCTCTAGCTCTGCTAACATCCTCTCTCTCTCTCACACACGCACACTCGCTCGCTTATTGTTTCTCTTCAGTGACCAATAACTGTTGAGGAACGTTCTCTAGGAGTTGGCGTCCTTCGAACTCATATTCGGGTTCTTCTGGTTCCTCCATCCAATCCATCGCTTCCTCTTGATGCTCTCCGTTGTCTGATGACTTGACATCTCCCGCAGCTTGTTGCTCATTGCCTTGCTTGGTCTCCGCGTCCTTCTTCCCAGCCCCGAAACTGATGTCCACCTCGCTGATGGGAGGTTTATTCGCGATGGCATTGGCCACTCCGGACGCAAGACCGTTCACGATGCTCGGAATGGCGTTGATCAATTGTGGGGGTGGGGGTGGAAGAGGTGGAAGAGGGGGAGGGGGTGGCAGACCGGGGAGGGGCGGCAAGTTAATGGCGAGACCGGGTTGTGACGCAATTGGTTGATCGTCTTCGTAGTCGTAGTCATTGTATTCATCGGAGTCATGGGAAGGTTTTTCGTAATGGGGGTTGTGGGAGTGGTGAGGTTTGTGAGGTTTCTTATGTGGCCGGTGGATTACCGGGGGAAGAGGAGGGGGAAGTGGTAAGTTAATGGGTGGGAGGACGACGGGTGGCAGCTCTGGGAGGGGTGGCAAGTGGGGTAGGGGTTTTAGAGGTGGTAGGGGTGGTAGTGGTAGGGGTGGTAGGGGTGGTAAAGGTGGGACGGAAAATGGGACGTGATGATGACTGGGCTTCGAGGGACGGAATCGGCCTCGACACAATGGGATCTTGGAGTTGACCGGGATACAATTCTTGACCTCGAGCGTGGCTGTGACGTGGTAGTTGGTGACCTTCTGCACCTTGGTGATGCGGAGAGTCTTGGTGTGGGTGATGATGACGGTACGACGGTGCAATTGTGGCAGGAGTCTCTCCTCACCGCCTTCGCGGATGGTTTCGGCGTCGGGTTCTGCAGCGACTTCGGTGTCTGGAGCCGGAGGAGTTGGGCGACGGAATTCCAGATAGCGTTCGTGACGTTGCGGTTCGACTTCGGTGCCTTGCAGAGCCAAGGGATCCGTGGCGATGGCTCCAGTGGCGGCATTGCGAGCCTGGCGTTGGGATTCGCTTTCGGGTTCATCCAAGGACCAATTGTCGGCAGCAACGGTTGCTTCTGGCATCCTGCACCGCGAAACAAATCACATTATGATACAGAAACGGTAAAGCGAAGCACAATGAATTCAATATTGAAGCTACAGCAATACAAATAATTTGCAGCACCAAATATACTTCACTATTTGCTCCGCAATATCTATCTTTATTTTTATTTTCTTATATTGTTCTAAAATTTCAAGAAACAAGAATAGTTCATGCACCGATAATAATGAAACGAAAATAATTTTTAATCAATGTAAAAGTAATATACGAAACAAAATGTATGTGTATCAGAAATAAGTAAAGAAATATCCACAAACTCTTTATTAATTAACCAGTGACCCGGGTTACTCAGAGCTCAATAGAAAGCTATTTGCAAAAGAAGTTTAGAACACTATTTTTCTATAATATTTATGAAGAACAATAAATAATGTTGACGTACTTATTGAACATAAAAAAAGTATTCATGGAGAAAAATGTTATTGCATGCCTATGTATGTAGCATGTGCGAGTACGTAATGCAAGTAGTATGCTCGACCAATGTTGCATTTAAATAGAATAATACTCTTATTTAATATATTTTATGCTCAGATTTTTCAATCAAATTGACTTCCAAAGCAAATAATTAGTTTATACTAAATTCATTTTTGCTTTAGTGAAACAGTATACTCAAGCTCATTCTACTGCGGAGAAATATAAATAAATAATTTATTACAAAAAATTGTATTTGAATTAAATGGAAGAATGTAAATTCCCTTACCTGACAGCGGGGGAAGCATCGATGTACATTCCTTCATCTGCATACTCATCCTCTTCAAGGAGATCTCCCTCATTAGCGCCACGGGCCCAATGGTTGTTGGGGTGGGAAATACAAGGCTTCTTCTCACGCTTGTACTTGTCTTCTCTGATCAACAAGCAGACTGGATGGCGATCCAAGCGTTTGGTAACCTATTAACGAATACACAAATGAATTAAAGCTTCGGAATTGTATAGACGGATTATAGAACGTCAGACTGATTTATGTTACCGAAGATAGATTTCTCAATCCGTTAAAACATAGTCAAAAATTATTTTTTGTTAATTTTAGGATATTTTATTTTGTTTTTAAACTTATCAAGGGTTATTTATAGACATTTTTTTATTTCGTGATTGAATATTTTTTGACTCATTGTCGGTATTATGAAAAAGTACCAATGAGTTAAATTTTGTCATTATGTAATAAGGGTGAATTTTCTACGTGCTGATTGGGAGAATTCAACATTCTTATATAAAAACGACGATATGGTGAGATATAAAAAAATAAACGCTCTTATATTCACTCCACATAAATAATCTAAAATAATTTCAAAATGACATAAAAAAACGTATCTGTTACATATAAATGGTTTGACTTTCATGAACGAAGAAAAAGAGTTGGATTGGATTTGGAGGTCTAAGAAAGAGTTATCCAAACATGTGTTTTCCTGCATACACGGGAGCAAGGTGTGGGCTATGATTTGGGGGGAGAATAAATAACAGGGAACGATGGAAAGTTCGGCCAAGGGGATTGATCAACTGACAGAGTGGATAGGAAAAAGAGAATGGGATGAAGCATAGACAAAGATAGATGAAAGTAACCATATTAGTGGGGATGCATATCGTAGTATGCTCTGTTGTAAATGACAAAAATTCTTACTTTATGATGATTATTTAAACTAATGGTTATGAATAAACGTAGCTGGGTAGCGGACGCCAGAGAATGGAGCCACTTAACGAAATATGAATTCAGATTGTTTTTTTTTTTGAATCTCCCTGTTTAAAGGTACCATTTCAGCATTTGTGAGGAACTCACCTCGACGAGCACAGTCTTGGTAGTAGCTAGAGTGTGCGTGACTTTGTTGAGCAGCGGGTGGTCTTGCAGGTTGGGCAACTGCGGCAATTGTGGCAGAGGGATGGCTGGTAGAGTGATGGGTGGCAGCATGGGGATTCCAATGTGCTCCGGGCGCTTGGGAGGCTTGGAAGAAGTGATGTGGGAGATGATTGTAGGTCTACCGATGGTTTCATCGTCGTCGTCATCGTGACTGCGTTCAGACTCCTCAGATACTACTTTCTCCACGACCTGCAAAATCGTCAAAGAGGATTTAGGAAAGTGAGCCACATAATTTCCTACGTTAGATCTAGGATGACTTTGTAACAATAACTACAACAAGAATAATAAAAAATTTCTCATAATACAATAACTATAGATAAGGACAGCTTCTTGGAATATCATTCCTTGCAGTTGACCAATATACCAGGAACAAGTCTGAGAGAAAACAATTATAATAATACTGCAGAACGTGAGTTTTGCTTGAATTTTTGTTTCGATGTACTTAAAAAATAGTGTGTTTTGATGCATACGTATTTATTTACATTTATATGACTTTAACTGTACTAAAATATTAATTGCATTCATTTTAACAAGTCAACATTTATGAAATACGCATTGAACTGGTTTATCTGTGTTTACGTTTACTTCAAGTGAAAGAAGCAGTTGTGAATTTAACGGCGAAGTATTACTTCGATTAGCACGCGTTTGAAATACATCATGGACGTTAGAAATTAAAGTAAGATGATTCCGTATCGATGTAGATCTTGTGCGACAGAAGTCTTCAGGATGTGTGAAAAAAATAGTGAACAATTTATGAATAGGTGACGTATTCGTAATTCAAACTTTCAATAGAGTTCTCTACAGTTCAAATATCAAATCTCGTTTTGTGGACAAATTTCACCATACTTGGGAAAACTTATGAAAAAAATAACTAATTAAAAGTCAATAGTTGAAAAACAACCTTACTTAATTTAATTTGTAAGATATTACAGAAAGGTAAAAGTTAATTTTTTGGGTAAATTTAAAAAACACATCTAACACATTTAATATTTACAAAATTATAAACCCTCCTAAAATTTCATTGTCACATATCAGTGTCAGTAGTGGTTTGGACATCACATTCGTTGTTTAAAGAGTTGTAAACTCATTCCAACAAATCCGCAACGATTTGGGCGGTTCATTTTATTATGAATAATATTTAATAACTCTCTCAAATATGATCGATGAAATTAAAATTTAATGATAATAATAAATTTATTATCAAAAAGCAGTTACAAACTGCGTATAACCACGTGGAGACAATAAACTAATGTATTCTCCGTAAGCAAACAAGGGGCCATCCTATCAATTCCAATCAAGGACCTTAAGGTAGAGGCGGATTTAACGTTTCAGCACACTCCTAACAATAAAAATAGTTCGGTACGTGGTATAATATTAACATCAAATTTGTTTATAATAAAACACAAAAACGTTATTTCACAGGTACGTATTATCATAAACTATAGATTATTCGAAAAATTGTTTATAAAACGTAACTGTTAAATAATACTACATTCGAGATTTATTATTTCAATAGATGCCGCTCCTAGGCGAGCCTGAATAAAATATCCAGCGAGCCTGTATAAAATATTCGCCTCTGCCCGGAGGAAAACCGGAGAAAATACCCGGGTCAGGATGGGCCGGATATTTACTTTCGAAATTCTTAACTTTGAATTTTACGAACACTAATTACTCTGATGAAATTATATGTGATGAGTGACTTACCTTCTCGGGGACTGCGGCCTCGTCATCGGAAGCGGGGGCTCCTCGCATGGAAGAGAGGAAGCGGCGCAGTGGGCCAGCGGCGTAGGTAGACGGGGCCGCCAAGAGCACGACGGCCAACAACAGCGACAGAGTGCTCAGCCTCATGATGGCGCTGAGCTACACACAATGAAGAACCGCTCTTATAATATTCATACGAGAAAGTGATTTCTTCATCATAATTAATATACGCAAAGATTGTGGAACAGTGCTTCCCAACTGGCGGATACGCGAGTTCTGATACATTTTACCTCAAACGTTGGAGAGCACAACTATGCAGTCAGAATTTGAAGTGAAATGTCCGATGAAAGAAAATAGAAATATTGTTTCGAATCTCTTACATATAATACGAAAACAATATAATAGTTAATATTAAAATTACTTTAAAAAATAAAGAAATAATACTTAATTTTTCGAGCTTGAAATAATCTAAATTTGTTGATGTGAGTCAAGATTTCACGTTACAAATAAATAAATATAAATCACCCATTAGTTTAATTTGTCCTGAAACATTTTGCCAAACCAATCCTGTGTTGGCCCTATCGATCGAAAGTGTATAGAAAATGATGACCCCCCGGCGAAGGTAAGTTGGAAAGCGCTGCTGACCAATTTATAAAATGAACAATATTAAAATGAGAAAAACAAAAACTTCGCGAACATTGATGTTTTGACCAGTAAAACCTTCATTCCACAACTCACACACGCAAAACTAGAGAAGTTCTTTCCACCTCTTTGAGAAGCCGTGGTAATATTTGAAATTATTGACACTACCTATCTGCTATGTGTATTAACCACGAAGGTAGTAAGCACATCGCATTGGTTATAGTTGAGCAATACACTCACCTTTCGCCGTTGCAGGAGCTGAATACTGGTGTGTTCAAGGGGTGCTTCGGCTGTCTTATATACTCTTTCACACCCCTTCACTACGGTACTCCGTCTAAATCGGACACTGACCACCACCGTACATGCAGAGGGAAAGCGCTTTCCCGCTCCAAGTATTACACGGCCAGGGGTTGACTAGAGCCCGAACTCGCAGGAATGCCGTCCAATTATTGCTTTTGGGAAAACTTTTACGTAAAATTTGCTTTAAATTAATTCTCGCGTGTGTTTTGTGGTAATATTAAACTAAGATGCCCGGAATTTGAAAAGAAACTTAAAACAATTTTTACTGGACGTTCAAAATTTGATGCAATTCACAAATAAATCAAAAATAAAGAAATTACATTTTTTACATTGTCAAACGAACATAAAGAAATTACATCAACATTCAAAGTAAAATTGGTACTGAGAATTGATATATTTTACCCTACAGTGAGAATGAAAACACCTGGATTTAAATTCATATGTAAGTTTCTATATTTCTCCACTTTCGTGGTATTAAATTTGCGCTTTTGTTAGTTATAAACATTAAATTTCCATGAAGGAAACCTTTAAAAAATACGCAAGGTTTTCAGCATTGTATGATAATATGTATGTAACTACGAATTATTTTAAAATCCAGACAGAAGGAACACACACATTTCACTGAAATAAACAAAGCTCTTTGTTAAGACCTCTTAATTCTACGGTTTTCATTTAACTTTTATGTACTCGAAAACAATGTTTTTTTTACATCCTTTATATAAATTTACTTCAGCTATTTGATCGCGTAGATTATACGTTCAGTGGATTGTCCGCCTCACGTACAGCAATCGAACTCTGACGAACACGTCAGTAAAGCTTCACAGTCAACGATCATGAGAGTTACGATTCACGTTTACTGATTAGCTGTCGTTTTTCCGCTCGTTAAATTCACCAGTATTAACCTGTAAATACCTTTACGAAGTGTCCTTTGAAATGTCAAATTGTGTCATCGATTACTTTTTTCCGAATTCTATGCAACAGACATTCCAAATAATTATATTTTAATAGTAGATTCATTGATATCATCATTATCCATGTAAATTAATGCAGCTCTCTTAATCTGTGAATTATGTTCGTGCGGAATGCCTTAAAATATCAAACTTTCCTCAACAGAAAAATATCGAAAATAATTGTTGACATAATAATATGACCGAAACATTGACATGCCATGGGTACTTGTTTGTACTTAAAGGGTACTTGTTTGTTTTTTTTCTTTGTCCTGCGCGATATTTTTCTCAACTACGCATAGATTCTCCCTCCTCCCACCAGAAGGAAAAAAAAATCCTCGTTACTGAAGTGAGGTCCAGGAGAATGAATTTCCAGTGAAAAGATCTTCAGATGAATGTTTTAAAGCAGGATAAATATAAATTTTAAATGAAAACACAATTTGCAATTCAGATATTGGTTTCTTCAATTTTATAAGCAAACAAAACTATATTCAAAATATAATGTGTAACTTAACACCTTAAAGAAATTTATGTGAATGGTTATGAGGAATTTCGTCAAACCACTAGTTTATCTTGCACTAAAAAATAACAAAATATCATAGGATGTAGTAGATCACTGAGTTTCTTAATTGCAACATCTATTAGTAAATTTAAAGGTTGCATTACTTTCTTAATAATTTAATATTACTGGTTATTAGTTGCATAAAGACTTGCTCTACATCGCATCAAAAAAGTAAAGATAGGAACCCTAAAGATAATATCGTCAAGATTGTTAAATTATTTTAAACATTAAATTGAATAGGATACAAACGATCTTATTTTATATCTGTTTGAAATAACACGCAGAAAATAATTACAGATCATTAATTATTTAATGTAGTAACATCAACATATTGATTTAGTATACTGTATTTTTGCAGTATGCCAAATATGAGAAATGACATTTGGACACATGGGTACTGGCTCAAATATAATGCGATAACATTGTTCCTTTTAACTTATCTTTGCTAATCGAGTTTACCTTCATCACTTCGAACTGATTAACACGTTTTTTCAACTAGCATAACCTTCATAGAGTAGAACCTAACTATACCTCGAGAAATGTAAATATTTACTAATTCAGTCTCCAATAACGTAATTCAGTTTAAAAGTCAATATTTTCTTTTCTTTAAACGCTTAAGATTAAATTTCTCAAAATATAATTTATAACAAAATAATGAAAAAATTATGAAACTTAAAAAAAAAAAAAAAAAAAAAAACAACGAATATGAGATTATTAAAATTTGGAAATGAAATTTGGGAAAAAATTGTTAACCCAAACTGGTGCGCAAATTTTTCACACCAATAAAATTAGAAGAACGAGATTTTTGTATAAATACTTTAAATTTCAAAATTAAATGGAGCCAATCATGATTTCTACCATATTTATTGTAAGGTGTACTTTGCACGTATCATCAATTGTTCCTATTCGATCGGGAAAAGAAACCAAGTAGTAACTTTATTCTACAGGTGTAGAAAGATATTTAATTATTGGTATTTATCTCTAGTTGATCGTATGGAAAAATCGATGAGTAAGTGTTTATAAAACATTAATTGCTCATTGTTTATACATGCAACTTTCAAAGACATTTAAGTAAATGCCTAATTTAGTTTGTTGTATATAATGTCAAGGTAGTTTTAATATTTTCAATTTCATTTGAAAATTGTTAAGTTTGAGAGTCCAAATAGTCACTTACAAACAATTGTGTTTTGAGCCCACGGGCATCCATTCGTGATCTTATATGAAGTGCTTCTGATCGAAATTAATGATGTTACTAAAACTTTATAGATAGTTCTTAGAGAACGCAATGGCTATCGTGGTACGAAAACAGATTAAGAAAAAAGAGAGTTTGATGTAAAAACAAACAATCATTACTTTTATAAGCGAATAATTCTATACGTTTTTATTTTTTTATGATTTGGGAAGTTTGATAACTATTTAAAGAGATACGAGAAAAATATTGTCTACATTACAACATCGATCTCGTATAATAAATCTGGACAGTAGTCATAGCGTTCAGCTTTCAAAAATATTTAAAATAAAGTACTAGAAAATGAACTTATATTTTCTTAACATTTATTATTTAATATTATAAATAAAAGTGATTAATAATCTTAAACTTTGGTGTTGATCTAATAACTACAATGTTACTCTCTTCGGAATTTTCTTATTAACTTATGAGACATACTTATTTCATGATATTATTTGTCAGTGAAATCTTTTTTTTTTAGAAATAACCTTTGAGTAATGTTAAGCTTAGAAAGTACATCTTGTTATAATTATTTGTCAGACATTTGGCACTATTCCATCCCACTAGAAAATCCGTGCTGTAAATATCATCCGTTATCTTAAGAAGATGCACAATTTACTTCTAGTTAATGTGACCTTGATATTCATTGTGAAACTTAACAAATATACTCCTCACTCAAATTATTTCTTTTTTTTTTGTTGGGGCTTTAGGGCTCGTCAACATCGAAGGTCATTAGAGCCCATCAAATTATTTCTATTTAGTATAATCTGGAATATTTTTACTGTCAACTACATTACTTTTCTGTGTTATATGTTTAGCCGTTTTCGGGGAAATATCCAAGTCATTTTTTAATATTTATTTTCTTTCATTACCTGTGGCACAAACATATTCAACACATGGTGTTGTTCTCCCCATTACTTAGCGGTCCGTTCACTTTCCTTATCCCTTTCAACGTGCCATGGTTTGAAATACATTATTTCGTCTCAATACTCTTTAAATATTTCTTTCTCGATTTTTACCTTATTCGAATATTGTACATCCCAAGACTCCTGTCATATAAGTAGCAGGACTACCCGGCATTGCTCGAAATTTGAAAAGAAATTTAAACAATAATTACTGTACATTCTGGTATTAAAACCCCTGTCGACAGATCTGGATTCTTTTAGCTCATTTTACCTCACGTTTCTCGGGGTAATTCATCTTGCAATTCATCAATATTAACCATACTTTGCATTTTCAATTCAATAACCCTCAAGAAGAGTCCTTTGAAATTTCAAATGATTTCATGGATAACTTTTCCAATTTCAATGCAACAGACATTCCAAATAATTCACTTGTAATTATTAAAATGGTTGAAATTATTGAAACGTACGAGATACTCTCAGAATGCTTAAGAATAACCTAGATTGTATTGACTCCTTCGTGGTAGGGAAGGCGCTTCGTAAGTAACGTTATGCTGACATGCTGCTCGTATCCAAGAGACACCTTGACCCATATCCCACAGAAGTCTAGAGAAACCATGGCTCGTTTCCGTTCAACCAGCGCTCTTCCTCTTCCGCTCTTCTACTACTACTGTCCGTCTTCCCGAATTCCTCTTTCATTCCATTCCAGACACTAATGTTATGTATCCGTGCCCAAAAGAGTGCTTGGCTATTAATTTTTAGGATTTTGTCTTAATGAGGAAGTTAGAAACATAGATATATTACATGTGCATAAATTGAAATTAATGTTGTGTTCATAACGAGGAAGAGTCTATTTATTGTAATAAACTTTCTATAAACTATGTGGCACGAAATCAAAAATATATTGATGGATGATGAAGGATGCGAACAGACGAAAGAAAATAAGGATTTGAACGAAGTACGTATGTGATGTACATATTTCTTCCGTGTACCCTACACGTGGAGAAGATATGTGATAACTTTCGGTTAGGTGGAAATGGCGACGAGAATCGAACCCGGAACTCCTGCTTTGATCGCAGCTTTAACCACTACACCACCCGTTCGCCTTCCACAACTGTACACTATTTCCGTATGTGATGTTCATAAAATACAAGAATTCTGAAACAGCAGAAGAATATACGTATTTTATCTCTGGAGGATCAATCTATACTGGAAGATCATATCTATACTGGAGGATCAATCGCAAATAAAATACATTCGGAGTTGAAAGCACTCCGGATAATTATGAATAATATTATCTTCATGACCAGTAAGGGCTCTAATGACGTTAGATGATGGCGAGACCTAAAACCCAAATAAAAAAATTCTTACCAGTAATTAAGGATTATTTCTCCCGTTAGGAAACAAATTTAGAAAATTGTTATGCGTGCGAAAAACGCAACTATCAGTAAAAATAGTGGGGCATTATTACAAATCAGTGAAATACTTTTCTGTAATGTACTAAAATCTCCTACATTAAGTTTATAAGTAAGTTTTTACGATGGACATCTAAGTTTTATCCTCGAGTTAGTTCAGAGACGAAAGGATATCATCATCATCATATCTTGAAACTCTCCGAATCATTTTAAAAATAAGTTACTTACGATATATATGATAACTTATTGAAGGTAGAAAAATATTTTTAATACTCTTTTTATATCAAATACCGAATACATTTTGACTTGGTTATTTCCATTTATTCCTTCTCGGAGCATAGGGCGTATACGAAGCTTCCCCATCTAACTCAATTTTCAGCAATGGCCGCGACTTCTCAACATGTTTGCCAGCTCTCCTGATTTCATAACTTCCCTCCGTGGTACATAGTTCTTACGTTCCAAAATCCAATACTTTTTTCCCTTTTTGGACCTAAGGTTGTCTTAAGTCAAGTTGTTCGGTTTTTGCTCCGTTCTGTTTCGTTAATAAGAAAAGTTTAAAGGGGATGGGTTATTAACCCTTCGCTCTCGAGTACCTTTATGGGGTTGCCACATATAGGCTAGACACGTTAATGTTAACATGTAGGTCTCTAATATAGACCTAGGCACTGACCTGCGGCTTTCGTTATTTATTACCACGAATGGCATTTCCTCCACTTCTTCGCTTGTACACATATTACTATGGCTATCCCACCTATGATTATCACTTAGCTGATTAACACAGCGTATTAACTATTATTTTATTATGGTAGCAAACAGTTGGAACATGGCGCGACTGTTGCTGATGAACAGGTAAGTACGGGTGTCTCAGCCGGTCGCCATTTCTCGATCTGTGATAAAAGGGTGTCCCACAATAAGGGTGAGGTTGACGTTCGACTGTCAAACTCTGTATTGTACTTTTTCATCCGCAACCCCCCACCGCATACTTCACTTCACTATAAATACAATATTGTAAGATCGTAAAAGACCCTCCTGTACTAGGATTCATGTAAAAGCCTTATGCAGTTCTAACAAACACAAACATGGGGAAAGTATGGAGATTTTTGTATTACTTGCTGGATTTATAGTGGTTCCCAAAAATTGTTCAATTGATATAAACCTTGCCACTATACCTATTGGAAACTTTTGTTGCACCAATCACGTAGTCATGCTATTCACTATGTAACTTGCATTACGCATTTTCACCTGGCCATGGATAATGCAACATTTCCTCTTCGAGTAGGTACTCGGAAATTCTGGATTAAAATATAACTTGTACTATGTTTCCAGACATTTTCAAGAAAATTTAATTGCATTTGTTGCCAACTTGCTTTCGTGACTTGCTCCTCATTCCGCTCGGTGACATCTTAGCGCAACCACTGTTACTCATCTTGATTTCTTGGTTCTTATTTGTTATTTCATTTATTATTAACTTATGATGTATTACCTGACTCTAACCTCATCAGCTGACCACAAAAGAGGTGAAAGATTCACGACATGATAGCTTTCCTATGAGACAGGTTTACACAGTGGAAGTTGGTATTATGCTTTTTACTTCCATGGACAACCATGTTGAATTTTATCTCTACCTTTGTATGAAAACCACTATATAGTAGGTCTGGACTCAACAAACTTTGTCGACCGTTGCATAAAAGAGATTAAAATGAACATTTAACCCTGCAGTCGTCGCGCCTACGAATCCATCATGAGAGATTGCGTGGATGACAATCGTAATCCACTATAACAGTAGACATTTAAGTAAAAAGCAACAACATTTTATTAAGATTGTTGAATTAATAAGAATCTTTAAATACATTAAATCAAATTTTTCATATATAAATTGCTTGTTAAATAATTTACAACAATCAAATGCACTTACGGAATTGGTCACTTCCGAATAAAGTCTCAGAGGTCGCAAGGATGAAATCTGTCGTCCATTAAAATAGTTTATGAATGAAAGTTATGAATTAATGAATGTTTATTAGTACTTTTTTATGTATGTCCGTCTAAATAACTGCTTTCTATCTATAAATTACATTTGTACACTTAAATTGTTTATAAAATACGCCTTTCAACTATATTTAAGTACTTCGAGAATAGGTTGTGTGGTTGACGCGTGTCAAAAAAGTCATTGTTACCGTGAGTACATCCGCGCGGCCACTATTGCCATCCACTGTTGTAGATTGTGTAGCCCAACACTCAACGTATTCGTTACCCTAGTTTTGTTAGAAGGTGTCTTCCAAAGGGATACCGAAATGGAAGCACGTTCTGGAAACACAACGAGAACGCTTTCCACTGCAGTTGGGGACTAACGTTTCCGCGACGAGACAAAACCTACTTGGCTACTCCGCAAATGACCGATGCATCACCCTGAATACTGAATACCCAACTGTAGCTGCTCTAGAAAGTTGTTGCTACAGGAGCACTATGTACTATGCTAACAAGATATAAACTGAATTTCAAATAAACAAGAAATGCGCACAGAATACATGAACAGTGAAAAAATATCTTGTGTCCTATATCTTAATATAGGAGTATTATCTTGAGGAATAAGTCAAAAGGAAAAAATCACAACGTCGCCAGTTTCCCATATATTATATCCATCCTCAGAGCTTGTTACAATCTTTCTACAATATCTACATCCATCCACCTCAACATCTACATCTCCAACCAAAACACCTGCACATCACGGTAATAATCCAGTAATTCCAATGGTCAAGGATTATATAACATATCTTAATATTCCTCCATGCATATCCTGCCTGCTTAATGGACCAAAAGAATCAGGCGATTGAGGTGACCAGGGGATTTTACTGCCGGGAACCACTATACACTCAGTATGTATGTATCTCGTTTCGGCCAGCTATGGACCACGAATGACGAGTGCTAGTAAGGCTCAGTTTTTGTGTGAGTTTACTCACTAGACACATCGTGAATTTTTCCCGGGACGACTTGGTGTCGAGCGATTATATATATATATATATATATATATATATATATATATATATATCAGTACGATGCAGTATCTAATCACAAATCGAATACAATTAATTGTTCATATCTCTACAGAAAGACCCAAATTTCGCTGGAGATTTTCACTGAGCTAGTTTTCATTGTGATGCGACATCGAAGTTCAGAGTAAGAAATAAAAGACGGTTACAGTCCTATTATAGAATCTTATTATTATTTGTTCCAAATTGTATTTTAGGAATACTAGGAGCGCTTAATTAGCGACTTTATAATATGGTGCGTCACAAGACAAAAAACTGCTCTCTGGTGGTAATTAGTGGTACTAGTTCTAGTACAGCAGCTTCTTAGTTTTTCGAGCCTTTTTAGATTTGGAGCGAGTCTGCAGTCCCGGTCGATAAGAGAAGGTGACAGTCTTGGACGTTATGCTACAGGTAAGAACTATTTTGAATGACAGCCATATTGAATATTCTGTGTATCAGATGCATGTGAGTATTTTCTAGATAGTAGATATTTTTCAACATTTTCTTACGTTGTCCTTGTTCTTGGCTCATCATTTTACAACATTTTACACGCTGAATATTGTTTTGGATTCATGACTCGGACAATATGTGATGTAGAACAGTTGAAATATTGTGTTGTACAAACATGTAACATTGAATATAATTTGCATATTTATGTTATGTAACTTATCCTATTAATTTAGAATCTACTGATTCTTATTTGTGAATGAGTCGCTTACGAGCAGGCGGAATCAATATTGGTTTACCTTCCTTTTAACCCAGCAATCCTTCATACACAACGAATGGGTCTTTTTCCCTTACTCAGACATGTGTTTTTTTTCTGTTTTTTTCTGCGACTTCAGGCATCTTTGTGATCTTATTGCTCCACGATCTTTTAAATTTGGAGATCCGAATTCGAGAATTTTCTATACTTTTGTACCAACTGACCATATATTAAGGATTAATATACTGTTATAATTTTCTGCCGTAACTCTGACTAGAAAAATAATTTTTAGTGTTCATTCTAATTCAAATTTTTACATAGTTTATTCACGAATTTTATCGTGCTTGTCGGCTTGCGTGCACTTACTGAGTCAATACTTACGTACTTAATTTAATAATGTTTAATTATTGATCTATCAGCTAATTTTAGGCGTATTATTCTTTCTAAAATGTAAGTGCAACTGAAAATGTACGAATGGACATCCTGATCATACAGTTTGCTAATAGTCATGAATAGCGTTAAATGGACATCTCTAAGGGATTTTACATCACCATGTAACTTATTTATCTTTGGTAGAAGTGATTTCGTTGGGGTCATGTCTTCCTCATGTACAGAGGAAAACAATAGAACCCATCTAATTCGCTGATTTTAAGCGGTGTAAGAATATTTGAGGTGTTTTGAAGAAATCTTGTATTTTAATTTACCATCTCAGCAATTACTTCAATTCTATTTGAATCTTCACAAGATGTCTGTTAGGTGTGACTGCGAAATGAATTTGTTTAGTTTCCGTATTGGAAATTTATGTAACCAATTTTCCATAGAAACTATTCGAATCGGTGATGACAAGGTCGCACCTTCCCTTTGTCAGATGTTCAATTTTCCTTTCCAAGAATGGGCACATTTCTAACATAAATATTTTAACAATTATTTGATTCAATTATTGAACAAAAAGTGAAAACAATAATCAAGATGGGATTACTTCAAACTATAGTATGTGTTTATTTCTGTTAAATACACATGCACTTGAGTAACTTCTCTCTCAGGTTGATAGAGGACACTCGAAACATTTTTCAATTAACTACTAATATTTTTTTTTTGTTTCTTCTAACAAAACAGAAAGAGGCAGAAATTTTTTCAAACTCCACAGTAAATTGTGAATTAAGTCTTTAAACACTATTCAGTTCTCTGTTAATTCAAGTATACTTCAATCCATGCGCGGATTTCCGTATTTTTAATACAACATATAAAACAGATGTTACGTTAAAAACATGTTATAATGGTCCTCCTGAAAATATTTCTTCGAGTTTTCTCTCAAATGTTCAATTTAGTGCCTCGATCTATGTTTTACATAATATTTTGTCTCTGTCTGTGATTGCATCAAAATTTGGCAATACTGTCATTCAAATTACACAAAGTCAAATAATTAAGTCTAATTATATTTTTGTTTTTGTCATTTGTTTTGTAAAACTATCGTGTATTATAATGGAGGAAATTAAAATAAAAAATGGTTTAAATTGTTTATTGGTTAGTAAATAAATTGATATTATTTACGAATTCGATTGACTTATTTGAACGACAAAGAAAAACCCCGTAACCAAGCTCAATTTTTTCGTGATTCAAGAGTTCCCTTCATAAAGGTTAAATATCTTTTTGAAATGTCGGATGATATTTTTGATAAGTGATGTAAAATTTCTTACGAAATAAACTAGACTTCAATCACATTATTGATTAAAAATTAATCAATCACATTAACACATTTAAAAATTAGTCTTTTTGAAAATATTTTAGTTCTAACGGAGCAAATATAAAATTGTACACCAATAATTCCTGCACTAAAATTCAATTATTCAATAATATTGATCTTGTATAATTATAGTAATTACGAGTCTAACTCAGATTCATTAGAGTTTATTTTATGTTCTCAACCTTGGTACGGTTGAGTACATTAGCTCTGTAACTACTTTCTTTCCTGTTCCCTTGTTTTCCTTCGGGTAGAGGTAGATTTTATATTAAGCCGCCACTGTGTTAGGTCCTTTACCGAAATCATTGAGATTCCGGAGAGTAATTTAGTTTTTTTTTACTTGGTAATTGTGGAGCGTTAGCAACATTATCAAAGAATGATAAATTAAAAATCGACGAAAGAAGTGTAAAAATTTACACTTCTTTCGATACTGTTTATACTCAATTATTGTATACTTTCATGTTATGTTTTTATTATTGTCATATTTCAGTGTACGTTACCGACGATGGTTGCCATGCAGCCGAAAAAGCTTTCTAATATTAAAACAATGAGCAACATACAAACAACTTTTAATTTATCATTCTTAGTTTATTTTCTTTTCCACGTGGTCATACGTAGTTGGTAACTATTTTTAAGACTATAAATTTATTTTTATTAATATTATCCAAGCTCCAAACATCTGGATCGCTAATTATCCGTATCAATGAGAGAAAGAAAATTATTACATTTTATATTATTTACTACCAAAATGTTATTTTATTATTGTTCTGAGCTAACTGTAACCATTGTAGACCTATTAGATCATTAATTTTTTAAGTCCATGTTTTGTGATTTTTTTTAATTTTTCCCTCAATAATACTGAACATCTCTAATTTTGCTTTAAAAATAACATTTTTTAAAGAAATCCAATTATCCGGAAGTTTGAGTATCCGGATCGGTTCCGGTACCAATAGGTACTTATTAGTTCTATAGTACAATTATTTCATTTCAATGGCTGGTTAAGTTGATAATAAAAAATAATTCTTTATATTTATGCCAATCTTAATGGTTTAATTTTATTTCCGTTAGTACCGCATTTATACGAGTTCACTATAGTGAGAAATGAGAGGAATTCTTGACCTTCCGTAAGTCTCTTTTCACTCGTGGGCCTTCGCTAGAAGCGGCACGTGCCAGTTCTTGCTCATCCCTGACAACGTGCAGGCAACGCGCATGTCCCATGGAGCACGAGAGTCCGTGTATGTCTTTTGTTTCGAGGGAAATATTAGAGGCTTCGTCACTACTTACGACAACACGCACTGCGCATTCAGAATAATGGATTCTGAATTCCTCTGCGCTCTAGAATGTTTTTAAAATAAATAAAAAGAATTGTTGTTTTTCTTTCATGTTACAAGTTATATTGTATGACTTATTTGAAAAAAAATCATGCTGCTCATTTAGCAGTTATAACTTTGTTTTTTTAAATACCGAATTCCACCTTATTGTATAATCCCATAAATATCTCTGCAACGCTAATATTGGCGTGAAGTTGTTGGCATAAGCATAAATAAAACTTATCTCATCACATTTTGTGTTAATTCATTTTTTATTTATTTTCTGTCGAAAATCAATTACTACAAAAATTGTTTAATTTTTTTCCTGTTTTCAAATTACCACTTTAATGACTTTTAACAATTAGTTTAAACAACTCTATATCATTTCCTGTTTCTTTCTGAGGAAGTGTTAGATTAGTTAACAATTTCGTGCTAGTTGCTCGATAAAAAACAAACGGAATGCGAAGAAAACATAGCGATGATGCAAAGTTATTTTATAAACTGGAACATTAGTCTAATATGAAAAATATACATGTTTACAATGCAATCCCATTCGTTTACAATGCAATAAAATGTTTAACAATTTCTTGTTAAATATCCTGAGATACAACTGGTATAATTAGTAAAGGTTCACTATAGATTTTGTAAATTAATTTTGTATTAAATAAAAATATGAAAATGATTAAGCACATTTTTTTCTTATTTTCCAAAACTTTAAAATTTTCTTAGCATATCGGAATAACCAAGAATAAATTAATGGGAATATTAGTTTGAATTAAGACCCACTAATTAACCGTAAAAGTAAGCGTAATTTCCTACTCTGAAAATATATTGCACATCGTTACCTGCGTTGTCAGTCATTAAGGTCAAACTTTCAATTTAGGACTCTGAACGAATAGCCTACATTTCTAGCTGGAAGTTCTCATATTTGCCTTATTTTTTAGACTCCTGAGATCTGCGACGGCAGTAAACATTATGTTTCGGGTCTAAGTACGAAGTGCGTTTCCTTACGTAAGATACCACCGCTGACGCCACATCTATCGATGATTCTCCATCCAGGGATGTCACTGTTCCTCTTTCGAAACAGCCATCTTAAGGCAGAATGAAGGTGCAAATTAAACTGTCAGTAAAGTCATGAGTTATTAAAAACTGCAAATGATTAATTATAACGTCTTAATTTAATAATAATGATAATAATAATTTATATCTCTGCAAGTGAGCAATGCTCGGTATCACAGAAAAAAGAAGTCATATTAAAAGTATACATAATATAGTACACTGGAATTAAACGAAAACAGGCCCTTAGGAGGAAATAAATCGTAAAGACCCGAAACCCGACAATCGGGTGCAGAAAGGAGAATATTTCACGATTACCAACTCCCTCAAACTTTTCGGAGTCATGCACCCCCAAAAGCCACCCCAAAAAGCCACCCTCATGGCGCACACTCGTGGCCCTCTCCGCTCCGTCGCAAAACAGTTATCACAATTAAACACTATATTTAAAAACGATCTCTACTTGATTTCTTTAGTTTAGCGACTGGTTTCGTTAAGTAACATTCATAATTTTTCGGAAAGACAAAGAAAATTACTTACTGTTCTTCTTTAAATAAAGTTGTTGACACGTGAGTTTTTTATCGGTTCCATTAGACATTCTGTCCCTTAATAATTTTTATCCATAAGAACCCCAACAACTTTATTCAAATATTTTATTTATGGTTTTATTCTAATATTAAACCCGAAAGAACAATATTTTATTAGACCGATTGGTAGGTAAGTTTAGTCTTTAATTTTCAAAAATTCTCCTTTTGATTGAAATAGTAATATATTTGACACTATTTTCAATCCTATTTTATTATATCCCTTATAGTCTGATATATTAATTACCTCTTCCCCGCTCTTAGATATTTGTAATTGCTTTTTTTCCAATTACAAGATCAAATTACATAATCAGTACGTAAAATATTATTTTCCGTGTTTTGTTTCCTCGTAAATTGAATCGTTCTTATGACATACTAATTAGTGCAGGTTCATGAATTCTTTTGAAAAATGTAGAATTGGTACAATAAGATTTTTTATTTTATACTGCTTCAAAAATAAAGTAATTCATGTTTTTTAAACGATTTAGGAATTTCATGTTTTCCTTCTTAGAACTGAGCAATTGTACTTAACAACAGAACTAACGTGTTTCGTGGAATTACAAGTATCCAACCATGATTCTTATTGAAATTCGAAGCGATAATATCACTTTCTTCAAATGGTTCATCTGGAATATGATGATTCTTCATTCCCTGTTGATTTATTTCTGTTTAATTTGAAATATCACATTGGGAATTGATTCTCTGAATTGCGTATGATTTTGGGTAATGCCTAATTTAATGTAAAAAGGTGATTGTAATTGTGGTGTCCTTTAATCGCTCTTCAGAAGAACAACACCTCTGGGAATAACGAACCATTCAAGTTAAAAGGTTCATTAAACATTTATATAGCAGAAGAAATTGAATGAAATAAATCTTAAAAGTACTTTTATTTACTCCTTTTATAACACGGCGAGGCTCGTCCTCCGAATAAATCGAGATGTTGAATTTCCAAAGAACGCCAGGTATCAAACCAACATTGGTCCGTAGGAAAGTGAAATCCCGCCAGAGAACCTCGTCTAGTTTGGTTTCACCTAGTGGAGAAGTGAACCGTAACTCTCCCAATGGGGAGTGAGGGATCGAAGATGCTTCCAGTGCACTACCACTGTCGTTGTAGAGTGAATCATAACTTTTATTTTTGATTTTTATTTGATTTTAATATTGGTTATTTAGGGTTCACTAGCACTCAGCTCATTAGAGCCCTCACATTTAAATGTAAAGATGATGGGAAAGAAGCATATTCAACTTATTAGATGTATACATATAATGAAAATATACGATAAAAACTATTTTATTTTTAAAAGGGGAGAGAATGATTAAAATGAGCAAAGAGTGAATGTAAATTTGAACCCTATTATGAAGTGGGAAGGGCTCCAATCCATATAATCATTGCCAAGTATTATTGGTAAATCGAGAACCTAACCGATATTCGTCCGTATTTTGGTTATTTGTATGATTTGTGTTGATAAAACCAACTTGTCATTGCTTTAGGTTGCTCTACGACAGTCCCTTGAGGTACTCCAGATTTAACGATGGACACCGAATCTTGCGCCGCGGGCGGCGCGGGAGGCTGCGTCGGGGCGCGGGTGGGAATCGACGTCGACGACGATGGCGGTGGAGCGCCACACGCAGAGGCAGCAGGAGAAGGAGAAGAAACGTGACGCAAGAGGCGCGGGAGGGAGGTAAGCGAACCCCGGCAACAAACGACGCCGCCGCCCACCGCCTCAGTGCGCCATGCGCCTCCGTGTCGTGCGCTGGACCGCGGGTGGAGTCTGACAAGCGGCCTTCGAGAGAGCTACCCGTCGCCCAAGCCAACGCCTCAACGATACCACCATGGGTGCCGCTTGGTGCCGCCATCGAGCTGAGCAGGCGCACGATTCCAAGTCTCCGTTTGATCGCGTTATTGTGCGATGTGTTGACAAGGTATGTGAACCGGATTGACCATTTGGAACAACTTGATTAATCGTACCATGCTGTAACTTGCATATTTGTTTAAAACTCAATTCATCAATGTTTCTACTCTGTAATCAATGTTTCTTCCCCAGTGGTTAAACCAAAGCACGACGTTTCACGACGTTTAAAACGATCCAAAGGAGGGTATTCTTGAATTCCTTGTGCTAGACTGACCGTGTCGCCAGGGAATTGATTGTATCGCGTTATTATTGTGCCCTAGACGTCTGTCTTAAGTGCATCGTGATATGAAGAGCAAAGTTCTAGCACATAACGAGAGATTATGGAGCAGATCTCATGCTTTAGCTCGTGTCGTCAGGAGTATGTTTTCTAGGACTCGTTTGTCTATCCACCTGAACACTTTCTTTGGAAAGGAGTTAACAAACCCATTAGTGAGTGGCCTAGAAACTTCAGCGATCAGAGATCCTGGTTATGCACTCTGTTTGAATGTCTAGAATGCGAGAGAAGTTCGAAATTTGTAACTCATTTCATTGTGAAAGGTACACGGGCTACACTTGAAGATATCGTAATGGGAGTCAAAATATCTTAATACTTTCGCTCCGTCATCTGATGAATTCTCAAAACGTTCGGTAACTTTGAAGCGAAATAACTTGCGAGTTCTTTTCTGCTATATCATAGTACAATGTTAATTAGCAGCATGACTGTACAATGCAAGTGCGGCGAATTTGTGATCACTTTCGTATTAATAATGAAATCACCACTCTCAATAAGCAACTATCGTTGTACAGGAAAACAATTAAACAGGATGACAGGAGGATATGCCGATATGAACTTGGACTGAACGGTAAGTTCATTGGTTACAACGTGAAACTCTAATAAAATGGAGAAAGGCGAAACATATAACTAGAATGTTTAAAAATAAGTTATTAAGTAATTTTGTAAGAAATTTTCAAAAATATTCTGGCTACAAGTTTCTCTTTTTCTCCAAATTTTTGTCATTTCAGTTACTGGCGAAGTATTTTTTAATCCTAGCCCTTTATACATGTTAAATATTAACGTACAATAGATGTTAAGTAATATTTTCCCTCAAAATATCTATTTGAGGAAACTCTTGATTGACTAAGAGTTCCTTACAACAGTCTTCCTATCGTGACATAGCGTACTTATACTGAAACATTGAACCTAAAAAATGGTTCTTTGAAATACTAAAAATGTTATGAAATAAATTCCGTCGTATTTCAAGTATATTCTCACAAAAACATGGGTGAGGGGTGGTAGGGTATTGTTCTCAAAAACTCGTTTTGTATCCATAATTTTGAGGCATTCTTATTCCGGAAATGTTATGAAAATACCTTTTTACTTTAGCTATTTCTTATTGTTTTATTATTACTTCCTTTTAACGTTCGTTCGTAAAATTATAATTTCAAATACCAGCTCCGATGGCTCAATGTATGAATAGGTTCCAAAAAGGGAAATCAAAAGGGGTCCTACTGTGTGTTGACAACGTAGTCCCAGGGGGCTACAACTCTAAGATAAAAGTAAAATGACTCTAACCGAAATAGAAAAGGAAGTAAGTAAACTCTTTACCGTTTTCCCAGAATTGAAAGTAGGTTACCGGCAGGGGCGGGTACAAAATAGAGGATAACTATTAGACACACAGCCTCATTAATGCATCTGTGGTGGTGTCATCTATTTTATCCTCCACTTAATCCGCTCATAGAGCAAGTGTTTTGAGTCGTATCCTCATTATTATCTGACAGTTTGAGAGCATAAAGCAGTCTCTCCTCATTCTGACCTTATGATCCGTTTGCTAACATCCACCTGCGCTTACTACATCGAGTCTTTGTCAACCTTCACCTTATTCCCAACTTACATGTTGCTCTGAAACAGATTGTTTGTGGCCTAGGCAGTTTTGAGGTTATTTTAATCATATTGTTTTGGTTCCCTTATTTTTCTTTGGTGATACGATAAATTGGTTACATTATTCCTACAATAGTGATTAAATACAGCGTTAATACTTGTCTATTTACATTTATCTGATGAAGTAAGTATTACACACAGTTAAAGTGGGTATTAAACTGCGTAATACCCATTTCTCTGGAATTGAAGGGGGAGAAGCTTCGCCCCATCCATTTGCTACCTGTGTTAATTACTATTAATTTGTGGGTGACAACAGCGTTATAATGACGTGACAAAAAACTCACGTAGAAACAATTAGACGTGTACCAGACACAAAATTTTAAGGTGCACCCTACTTATTTTATTATTGTGATTAAATATTCCACAAGACAAGATTAGTATAGACAGTTTTAGCATATTATTTAAATTTTTAAATATGATTCTTTTGTATATTTGCGTAATTTCGTATCTAGTGTGTATTTAGTTTACACAAATATGAACCCTTAAATGTTTTTTTCATTAGTTATTCACATGTGTGTAGCCTATTACCGACATTTTTCATGACTGATACAGTTTAGTTTTTTGTGCAGTTGCTATTTATATAGTAGCAGAGAATTATATTTATATATTTATTCATCATAATATTTCATCCCTTATCTGACTCTGCACGATGAGTACGTTTTAGTATATTCATATTTTTGTTGATTATGCTTCAATGTTCTCTAAATTTTTTATTTGGATTGGGGAGGAAAAGACATGTTAACAGATTTTGTTGTTGTCTTTTAATAACCTTTTGAATGACTCTCAAACTCTCACACCAGATAAATTCTTATTTCCGGGACAAACCGCTTCGTACTCTGCAGAGTACGACAGCGACTTAGGTCTGTACGACTCTGACATTGTCCTGAAGAAGGTCACAGAATGATGACCGAAACGTTGGTGGTTCTATCTACTGAGACACTGGTTCTATCCCGGACAAACAAGTTCATAATGACTCCGGTCGCGGAATCCTACGTTTATAATCTCTCGCTATGTTCATTCCAATTTTTCTAGCGATGAATACCTCCCTCTACCGTAATCACTCCCTTCACCTGCAACCAGGACGTGGAGTAACGCAGATTCCTCTTTCCCTGGAGAGCACGTGTCGACGCGCGCCGTCCAACGGCCTCGCCGCAGGGCGCTGATCCGCCGCCATCGCCGCCACGCGTGATTGGAGCTTTTACTCGACTTCTGAAATGCCGACGCACGTAGGCTTGTCCTTCAATGGCCGCATACGACGGGAACTGTTTCACGACATGTGTAGAACGTACAGCACGCGAAACTATATATTAAATAGATTTAAGAAAAAAATATTTTCGTGACTGACAGTCAGTCTCCTTGTATATTTTGCTCACTATGTTTCTCTTCAATTTAACACTACCTTGCTTCTCCCTCGCGCTATAGAGGCGTTACCTGACCCTAGCAAGAATGGAGGCGGGTCCATCTCCTATTACCTGTTGTAGTCCTATATGGCTCATGAAGTTTTCTTAGTATTTGCTCTCCGTCTCGATAAATCGATGATGTTCTTTCATATTTATAAATACAGTATACTAATTAATTCAACCTAATAATGTAGGTTTCATTTTTTACTACTGTATTTTACTCATATCAGTCCTTGTTTCCGATACAGGGTCGACAAACGAAGGTAGGGGTGTACTCGTAAAGCTTCCAGTGTCGGAAAGTTTGACTCTTTTAAAGCGAACCGTAAGAATATCATCCACATTCAGGTGATTCACATCACTCTGTTATGACGTGCGCGTTTATTTCCATGATTACGTTGATAAGAAGCAAACCTTTTTTTTACAAGTTTGTCGTAAAATCAAATATTTACTCTTTTGTGAATTTTTTTTTTTTTTTTTGCGAAGTACTACCGTTACTCTTTGCGTTTGGATACCACTTATTTTTATTATGATTTGTATAATTATTTTGTTTCCTTTTTATTGACTCAGTTTACTATTATACCACACAGCAAATAGTGAATATTAAATATTACGATGAAACTGACCAAACTTAATTTAAAAACTATACGTTAAATGTTAATTTCTTTTTTTGCTCCAAAAAGTTATGGAACACATTTCGACACCCGTGCACCCCTCAAGATGATCCACCAAGATTTTCTCAACCTACTGTGCTTTTTAGGCACAGTGGTGTTGGGAATGCAAAAGTCTCAATGACATTACAATAAAATCACACCCTTAATCAATGTCTTACAATGAAATTGTAGAAAACAGTCCTTTCTCTTGAAAATTCCTGGAAAGTGATACAATTTGATAAAAAGATTAAAATGTTTTCAATATCAAGAGGGTGAAAACTGGGAAGCAGAGGGGGAGGGGCAGACAATGAAAGAAACAAATCAGAAGTTTTACTTTGTGAATGTCGATCTGTGATTACTAATTAATGACTAATTATTACTCTTCCTTACATATCATGATGAGTACTTCCGATAAGAGAACTGAGTCATCACGACCTCATCGTATTTCTTGTTTCCACGCATTAATAATTGGAATAATTTAAATTCCTTTGTAGTTAACTGTTGATACGTTATCTAATAAAGTTAGTAACTGCATTAATGAGTAATCAAAAAGATAAAAAAAATCATTTACCCTTGTCTAAAACTCTTGTTCATTCCGTAAAATTTACGATGTTGGTTTGGAAACATGGCCACTACGGTACAAATTTATTGTAATAAATTTATTAATTGAATACATATTGACCTCTTAACTCAATTGGATTTTTTCTAGAACCTGCGGTTCGGGGCACAAATACCTTATAAGGTATGGTGGTTTTCAACAAATGTGCTCTCGTGGGCGGAAAAAGAGTATCATCGCGACTTGAATTTCATTATCATCACTCTCACCCTCATTCCCGAGGAGAACCTTCTGAAACTCTCGCATCTGTGGATACAAAGATGCGCCTCGTGATTTTAGACGAAACAAAAACCAAGTAGTAGTAATAACAATAACAATAATAATAATAAATTATTGATGTACACAATAAAGAAGAAAGAACGGCACTACTTATTGATGTCACACATCCATCAGAGCACAATATCAATAAGGCATTAATCTGAAAGAATTTTGAAATATACTCCACTGTCGATTGAATATAAAGGGATGTACTGGCTGAAGTCAGTAGATGTTATCCCGATTGTCATAACAGCAACTGGTTTGATCAACAGAAATTTGAAGAAATATTTAGAAAAGATTGATCTAGAACCAAGGTGTATAGTTCCAAGAGTTCAAAAATCTGTGATCCTGGAAACATGTAGAATCGTTCGCATTGTGTTGAACATGAAATAGCATGGTATGAGGTTTGGCAAAGTAATGGCCCCTTCATATAGGAAAAGAAACCGGATAATCCGAGAAAGCAAACCATAATAATATTCTAAAGATAAAACAGAACGTGTTTCTGTGTAGCGCAGAGATGAAACGGTCTAAAATTTCAAAATTCGGGAATCACGTGCTTTAAACTGGATCACTGTGCACCTTTCAATAATTTTGTTCGAAAATTATTTCGATATTTTATTTAATCAAGGAAAATACTTTTATCGTTTTTGGAGTGTGAGTTACATTGCCCAGAATATTTCGGAAGAAGGCACGTATATGTGCAACCCGTAACACACATGTTTTTAAATATAAAAATCTAAACAATAAGAAGAGGTAATTCACCAGAAGACGGGTAATATCTTAACAAAATATAATGGGTAAGAATCATAAATCATGATAGCAGAGCTGATGTATATTTGTACTCAGCATAATATTGTCTACCCTTTATTTTACTGGTTATTACAATATCGAATTCGTTATCCGCAACTACTGGGTCTAGTATTTTCGTTTTAAAATATAATCATAGAATCAATATTCTCTCACGTCTTCAACAAACTTAACTTGTGAAATAATTTGCTTAATATATTTTTAAAAATAATCAAAAATTGCCATTCCAAATCTGCAAAATTTTGAAAACCATACAATTTTGAGTAAGATCCTCTTATAGTTTTTATTATACGAGTAAGTAAATTATTCCCAATTTAGTTGTCAAATATTATACTAAACCTTGTGTAATTGAGATTTGGATGACTTGAATATAAAAGTTTCTCGGTTTTGTCACTGGTTGCGTGTTACAGTTTTCGTTCACAAGCAGATCTACTCATAGCTTTCTCTTAATATTTCATTACAACTAATCTCTGACGATTTTAATATCGTAAATATGTCAAAATTGCAATACATAGTTTAATTTTTAATACATTAATTTAGTTGGTTACATAGTTCCAAATTTTGTCGAATTTCATACATAAAAGCTTATTTATAGATGGACANGGGGGGGGGGGAGGGGGCTCCTGGTGGTTATTAGATTTCAGATTTTAGAAACATTATTGTGCTGTCTGGATAATTCGTGACAATTTATTTTGGAATGTCATAATTCTGCAATTTAAATATTTGAAGAAATAAAAAAAATCATTATGCAACTGACGAAATTTTACACACATCTATAAATTCCCTTTATAAGCACAGAAAATCATCGAAATGTTTGAATGAGAAAAAAAATTTCCTTCGAGTTTTAATCGGTAATGGAAAAGGAAGAAACAGTTCATCCGAAATGCACTCCTTTCGCGGGGGAATGCGGATACCCAAGAACCACACAACCGGTTGGGTCCCGCGCTCGAGTCGTGAATGTTTCCTCCGTCGCAGCAGCAACACACTGAGCGGTTCGCGAAGTTCCCCGTAGTCGCGCGACTTTCTCGCGCGCTGCACTGGCTAAGAGCGTGCGAGGTATTCTCAGGCATTGGCTGCTGCCGCCGGTGCGCTAAGCTTTCTGATGTTTATTGCTCTCGTGCCGCGCCGCACCGCGTCTCCCTCGCCGACGGCCGCGCACGTGTGAACCCAGAGCAGCACCGGTGCTCGCCTCACTGCCTAGGCGGCGTTTGTCTTGCGTTGTTGCCGCGACGCAGCGCTGCGATCGGGGAGCGGAGCAGGAGTTTGATCAAAGGGCACGAGGCGACGAGTTGAATTCCTCGCAGGCATGTGCGAAATGGAATTTGCGCTCTTGCCAAGTTACCTAATAATTTGAATCTCTCATAATAAACCAAATTATTTAATTACATTAATTGATAGTAATTTATTTATTAATCACCTTAATTATTGTTTACATTTCTAATCCTAAACTAGGAGCTTTGCGACACTATATAAATTTAACTAAAGATAAAACCTATTCGATCTCACCATCCTTTACTTAAAATTGTAAATAATTCTTTAATTGATCTCTCTATCCCCTCAAATATTTCTCTATGATGAAATTTTGGATCATTATTATGTCTGTATTTAATAATTCAATTAATAACTGGAATTTTTATCAATACATTATTGTGCTAAAATTGAATTAACCTTTAATAAGAGTTAATCATATTTGTACAGATGTAAATTATGGATGATTATTACGAACTTTAGATGCTAATGAGTTACGCTTACGAGTTGATACAGTTTCGGTTAATGTGATATTCGCTCCACCTAACTCAGACTATGTCAAGAGAAACAACAGAATGTACAAATTTAGCGTAAACAAAATATAAAATAAGATAAAGATGATTGGATATGAAACGAATACCTTATTACAATTTCCTATATCATATTCATATATTTTAATCAATTCTGCTGATAACGCGTTCGAAACCAGTGAAAATAATTTTTTACGTCTGTTTAAATGGTTGTATATAAAATTAAAACGGTAGTGAACGAAAACATTATCAAATCTTGTAAGTCTTACCGAACGTGAAGTCTGGATCCATTAATGGAGGGACAAAAGACCACTTAACACACTAACGAGGAGGGTTCCATGGATCGATCAGGGATCACGAATAAATCTGAAATGAATTATAAAAAGTGGAGGAAGATGATCCAGTCAGGTTGACGGATGGACGGAGAAATGTGTCGGAGGAGGGAGCAGATCAATTCATGAGAAGCAACGATGAAGACGAGGGTAGCAGTGAGTCTTCTCGAAGACGGGAAACTGGTATAAGAAGGATGCGAAAGGTTTGTTTGTATAAAAGGGGTGCACGGTAGCTCAAACCTAGTGCTCTTCCATGCGTCGAAGAAATCTCGGATTCGATTTCCGTCCAGGTCGATAAATTTGTAGTTTTTCACTTAAATTTCTCAGTTCATTTAGTTGAGACGATAGAAAAGTGAACTCGCTGCGGCTTATCACATTAGTTATAATACTTGGATACGACAATCTAGATTATATGGACGCAGTTCCATTCAAAATTTTCACGGTGTGTCTAGAGCTTGAACCCACGTAGAATTGGGACTCACAAGCGTTTGTTATCGTACTTGGCCGAAACAAATACAATATACTCTATTTCTAATCCTTTATCCGTATTTTCATGACTGGGCACTTTTATTTGCAATAGAACTCAAGAGGAAAACCTCTGCATTTCTCCTTAAATCCTCCCTCAGCGCTTGTTCGCGGTTTCATCTGCGGGCGTATTTCGTAATCTCGCAGTAAAACAATTACAAAACAAGGCGTCACCAGCGAAGCATGACCTTACATGTAGAATAGAATCTAACATATTATCTTACAAAACTTGTGCCTTTCAGGCATAATTTTTCAATCATTAGATTTTAATTTTGAGTTACATTTTTATACAAGAATCTTTTATTATTTTGGTACTTACTACGATAAAATTCTTCGTGTGAATCAGATATCACGAAGCAACTCGAGAAAATGAGAAAATGATTAAATATTATCAAAACAATATTATATAAATTATTTGTGAATTAAGTTCTTTTTTATATTTCTTTTCCATTTTTTATTTTCCTTTTAAGACTAATTTCGTTGCCACCGATACCATACTGCGGTATTATTAGGGCTTGAAGATTTACGATATTAGGTCGGAAAGCTCTCGCCTAAAAGGAAAATTAAAAAATGTGAAAAAAACTTAATGTGAGTTTGAATTCCGTTTGCTCCTCACAAGAAGTAACAAAACTTTTGGCGAAATTCATCTCAAAACTAATTAAATCCGTTTAGTTACCATTTTGGATAGTCAACTTAATTCTTCGGTGTATTTTAGAATAATACACTCTAGTTCTCCTCCTCGGATTCTCGATGTTGTGGGGGATGAAACTTGTCATGTTCTCCCCCTTTACAATTAAAATTTGTATTTTCAATTTTTTTCCTTTATTGAAACAGCCTTGAAAAATAAGGAGGTGTTTGATTCAAGTTTCCGATTCCGACGAATACATTGAGGACAAGGGAAATTTTCATCGTTTCTGCAGCGTCACAAGTTTAGAGAGCATTCTCTTCGTCTGAGGTCATGGACAAACTTTCCACTTGCTTACTCAGACATTGAGTTTTCTTAGAATCTATAATAAGCAGAGAAAGTCAAATTTATTTATCTGCACTTAAAATTAATAGTTTGTTCGTCCTGTTTCTTCATGGTAAATAAACAATCTTACTATCGCTAGCAATAATATGTACGCGAACGTTAATATTGTGAGTACACCTTGATATTTATATAGATTTCTAAGATATTGAGTTAATACTTGAAAAATACTTTGAGTACATTGTACGGAGTCATTAAATATAAGGAGGGACTCTTATTAATATGGTAATTGAACAGTTCAGATCTTAAAAAATGAAACACATTAATATTGTTTACACAGAAGTCAGTATCTTTTTGCATATACAACATATATTGTTCAACAACTCTCTAAAATTTTGACATTCTATTATCTTTAAATTAGTATGAAGGAAAACAATCTCAATCGCGATTTAATTTATATCATGACACACTTTCTCTTGCATCATCATGATTCTTTCTTTCCGCGAGAGTCATAGTAATTCTTTCATTAAGTATTTTTAGAAATTTCTTTCATCAGTGTATCGAGGGAGAGCAGAGGTAGTCATATTTACTTCACACTTATCTATTTAATTTCCTTTTATTTTGCATCGTAAAATCGAATTCCTTATCATTGCGTATTGTAATTTATTAGTGATGATCCTTTGTAAGCTTGAGTTTATGCATTTAGTTTTCATATCTCAATGTTTTGTTTTTTGCTAAAAATTACATTTAAAAAAATATCAATGTAGATTGTAAAGATATAAATAGGAAAATTTCATACAAAATTATATTGTTGAACTTCGATTGGTGAGTGGGGTGACTTTGTAAGAATGGTGTATAAACCATTTTTGTCCCATTGGGATTAGTGGTTTTAATTACCACCGTGTGCGCTAATTTTCCTCCACTGTCGCCTGCAATGAAATGCGTTCTATGGAACTATTTGTCTTGGATTCTGCAACTGTGACACGTGTAATAAACAATTTCTACTCTTCATTTTCGTCGTGCATTGTTAGATAAACGTATTGAGGAATGCCGAGGAAGTGAGACGGAAACGTGTACTTCAGCGTAAGCCTTATTACCTTGTGGTCGGGAGAAATACTTGCCAGTAGATAACAAGCAGAACCAGGAACCTCGGTGGTTGCACCTGCAAGAAACCCACCTCGACGCGGAGACCTCCAAGAAGGTGTGTCGCAAACCTGAATGAAGTTAGTCGCTAAATGCACCACATCGTTTTCAGCCTCTACCATCTTGTTTCCCTGTAGGTCTTATGAATATATTAGCAATGTTTAGCATTGCTTCCTTGCACTCAATGGCGAATTTTAATACATTTCTGCTACTGAAGTTTAATTTTTTGTTAAATATTTTTTCTAATTAAATAGATTGTCTTACAGGCATACTTAGAAATATAATTGTAAAAACTTATTAAGTCAGATTACAAATAACATTTTGGTTTCAAGTTATCTTTAACTAGGCACGCACCCAGACATTTAATTCGGAGGATGCTTAGACATCATTCAATTTTTTTTTTAAATAAGTAAATTTATTGCAAAAATAAATAAAGAAAGAAAGTTACTGATTCGTATGATTTCGTGGTGGACAATAATTTAATCCCTAACTTTCTATCGCGGAGTGAATTGTCCGACAGTAAGCAAAGTCTTATTGGATTCTGGCAATCGGAACTTCATAACATTTTAATTAAACATAGAGAAAATAATTTTTCGATATAATTACAGGAGAAACAAATTTGTGGGAATCTGTTTTTGTATAAAAAGTTAAGAAATAAGTGTAATCGAAAAATTGGTGGAACATATTGTTAGTGTCATAATATTTAGATTGATGATGTATGTATCACATACATCATTGACTTTTAGTACATAAATTGTCAGTAGATAACAAGCACACATGGAGTTGCTCTGATATCCTTAAAGGGAAGAAGTAAGAGAAAATAGAAAACCAGCATACATCACTAAAATGGGAAACGTACTTTTCATTACAACTATTAAAATAATATTAATATCTTATGAAAAATTCAAGTGCATGAAGTAATAAAAAAAATTTTCACGTTGGAAAACCATTAGCAATTGTAGAGAGAAACTTTTCGTCACCAGAACTTAACCACTTGTTTCCATCACAGCCCGCTCCGCCTTCCATGGCCATTCAGAGGCCGTGTCACTGTCTTGACAAAAACTGCAGTAACCTTGTCGATGTTCCGGTGTCTGGTCGCGAAAGTAATGACCCTCTCTGAGGTTCTTTGTTTATGGCCGAATGAATTACGCCCCTTCTTCAGAGAAAATGTCCCATAGTTTCGAGGCCTATCTCAGTCTCTGTCTCGTATTATAAAAATGGCCATGGTTGTGAAACCTGTGTTCCTGCGTCGTCTCCAAGTTGAGGATTTTGTGTTAAATTTCTTCCATGTCTGCCATTACCCTACAGAACAGTGAAATACGTAAAAGTATGTTCGATGTGGTAGACAGTAAGAGGTTCTCCGGACAAGACTGTAATTTTTGAAGGGATACAAGAAATGAAATCAATTTCCTGAGCAGAAACTCAAGTCGTTCAGAGGGCACGATCCAAATTATGGGAATACTGGCCACAAGTATTGGAGAGTTTGAAATTGTGTGATGGCATCGTTCATTTTAATCAAGTCTATATAATTGCATTGCTCCATATTCCAAAACATGAAAAATAATGAAACTATTGTAATTGTGATTTAAAAGGAATATGCTAAACCTTTTTACTGCACAAATATTTCTGAAAAAATATCGCTTTCTCTGTTCTTAATCGTGTCGTTAAGTCGTGTTTCTGTGATGAAATGCACTGGATTTGAATTTATATAATGTTTTAACAAATATTGTTCAACACCTATAGGCACGCACATCATGGGTTTGCTACTTTGCTGATATGGTCATTGTGAAGAAACCTTTTGGTATTAAAAAATTGAAACTCTTAATAGTCAATTTGCACGTTGTTGTGTTATTAATAGACCTAAATAACATGTTCATTTTGTTTTCGAGAATATACGGACCTGAGAGGTAAGAGTAGCAAAAAATATTATATCAATGTGTTCATATGAGACAATGCATTCGAGATGCATGTAAGTGAATTCTATTGGGGATGAAAGTCATCTCCATTCTGACCTTATTCGAAAATCTTTTTCCCAGAAGTAAAAAAAAGAATTGAGGTAGTTCATAAAAGTGAAGAAAACTAAAGTATTACAAGCTAGCTCATAGTTTTAAAAATTGAAATTTAAGGAAATGGACTTTTTGTATTAAACTTCTGTTCTAAAAATTCAATCTTCGCTCGAATTGCCCTCCTCTCTCTTCCTTGACTCCAGCGTTATTCTTTACTCTTTCGCCACAGTGGCTACCTTGACCCCCGTCTTTTCCCACGTTCCCTCTTCTGCATTCAGAGCCCCGCCTCTTCGTTTTTTCCTCTTCCTTGCCACCCCACACCGCACTGCACCATGACCCGTCCGTCTGGCCATTCCACTGACCAGCTCGGTCTCCCGACCAATGTCCGCCGCTGTATCACGTTCAGATACCGGTTGTGACCGGTGATTCGCTCCACTGACGACCGGGGTATATTTTAGATTAGAGAGTTATATTAGTCTCAAATTCCAATATCTGATTTTAATCTAGTGCATGACCACTCATTCGTTTCGTTTAAGTGGAACTCATTTAGGAATTTATGTCGATGGTTAATATACTTACAGTTTACCTTTCGTTTTCTAGAATGTTTATGATTTTGCTCAAATATTTACGTTCAAAATATATGGAAATTCATTAATTAAAAAAAGTCAGAAATATTGGAACCCTACAAATTATTTGAAGGAATTTTGAGAGTACTTCAAAATTTTCCATTTAATTTGTGTTACTGCTCATCACGTGAAAAATATTCCAAATTCTTGAACTTTTTATAATGTTTCATATCAATTAAGCTTGTTTAGATTTTTTATAAAAATAGACTCCTTATAAGTTGCCTTGGTGATGCATTTCTTACATCTAAATTAGTTTGTGGACTTCTTGACCCCAAGGTCCATGGACAGAGTTCCATCCCATAATCGGAAGTTTTTCCATTCATTTTGTCAACGTTGTATTTTCCGGGATGACTTAATTTCAGGAATATTTCTTTTGAAATCTGGGTATTTTTTCTCTCTCCAAAACTTCGTTATGTTCCAACTTTGCTCAGATTTCTCGGTGAAGATTCCTAATTTAATCTCTCAAAGCAGAGATAAAATTTCAAAGCATTCGTTTCTTTTTGAATCCCATATTCAGAAGAAGCTCAGTCTTCTCACACTTGTCGTCTGAAAACCAATGAAACCAATGAAACCAATGAAGTCAATGCCTTATACTTCATCATCACGTAGCTGCTAATGAAGTCAAGAAGAGGATTCTACTACATACGTAGTTCAACGCAATGGACTAATCAATACAGAAAGCAATTCTTCTTTAGTAGCGACTGAACTGTTAGCAGTTTCTACAAAGAATAATATCCTCTCCATTGGCATCTTCTTGATCTTCTTCTGCTTCCTACGCCACCTAGCGCTCCCGGATTTCTTGGATTGTTGGTAGTCCTGACTATAATAAGTTTGGGGCACATGTTGAAACGTTTATTCCATGTAATTAACTTTAGGAGAAATGTATCTGTATGAAACTAATCACGCCGGAGCGTGTCACGCGCTTGTCAAGCACATGGTCATTTATGAAACTTCAAATTGTGTTTATATATGTGTATAAGAGANTATATATATAATGTTTGTATATATTACATTTGTGACACGTGATAGCTTTTCATATTGATTCCATTAGAAATAAGGGAATTTATTTAAAAACAGTCCCTTCAGAGACCTATCTCTGAGTTCATACACCATCTAGAGGGATTTATACAAATATGAAACATTCACAGTCCAAATTTTATTAGAAGAATTTGTAGTTAATAGTTAATTCTTCCTTTAAAAGTACGAGTAACTCGCACAATTAAAAAAAATATCCGGTCCTTTCTTCCTTAAGCTTAGCGCGCTTACCCTAGCTTTTGGTTTGCCATGATTCCCAACGGTGCTCAATGAACGAAACATTCACTTACGTACATGATAATGATAATAAAAGAAGACAATTAAAAAAATATAATCGTTGACAAGTACGTACGTAGTGTAATACCTTATTCATTGTCTTTGCCCCTACCATATAATTGAAAAGGATCCTATCTAAACCTTTAAAATTTCTATTCTGAGTTACTGTTACAGTTCATTGTGAGTGAGTACTAGGGTACAGTATGCACATCCCACGGCACATTTTAGGGCTTCTGTAAGGCGCACGGGTCCTCAGCCCTGCCATATATTTAAAAAATCTGTGAAAATGAAGCCCTTTTGAAATTGAAAATATTAAAGAACTGTCGCTAGGTCACTCATACTATACCACCTTAAGTCACCTTCATGTAGCCTCATTGAATGTGAACGAGGATTTCCTTCGTGAACGACCTTCGAGCATTCTTTCTGCCGCTGCAAGTGAGAGGAAACCCGTTCGCGCATGTTGTTCGTCTCCTGTTTTTGCTGAACATTACGAGTCGTGCGCCGCGAGCTTCCTGCATGACTCCTTTGGATGCAGAACACTCCCTTGCGGTACTCCTTCGCAAAGCAATTGAATTTTGACACGTCAACACTGTGAGGCTGAGTTTTATGTTCGTTAGTATTGTTATTTATAACTACAAATGTCTGCAACGTATATACAATTCCGACTTGTGCATTCAGGTCCCGTACGCCACAAACTCACCCTTTCTACGTCGGACTCTACAACTACGTAGACAGAGGGTGAGTTTGTAGCGCACGGGACCTGATTGCACAATTCGGAATTTTGGGTTCGATTACTGCATATGCGATGGATGCTTTTAAAAATGTCAATTTCATTCATAAAATTATCCTGATGGATATATTAGGTTTACTGGAACCGTAAATACGTCAAAGCTAGTTTGATTAGTTATTCCTCTACAACAAGGAAATTTATAATGTACTTTTTTCAAGTTTTTTTTAAATTCACATAAATTATAGGGTTTTCTGTATTTTTTTAGAGATGATTGAATTATCTTATGATCTAAATGTATTTTCGTGCGCATTTTAAGTGCATTTGTTACGATTTGTATGAATACCAAGAACGTACCTTTCTCCATTTAGATATTTCTTTGATTTGTCAGTAAATATTACCCTGTTTCAGTATAGTATGAGATATGAATGATTCTTTGAGCTATTAATCTGTCAGTGAGTGAATTTACAAAACAAAACTAAAAAAATACAAAACTTGGATAATTGGAATATTTCGATGATTTTATAAGTATTTTTCTTATTTGGAGGATAATCGGCCTGAATTTTTTTTTTGTTAGTTTTTACGTTTTTATTCACTTCTCCTATGCACTATCGATTCATATCTAAAAAATGGAATTAATTCTGCACTTTGCTTTAATTTTTATTCACTAATACATTGTTAGTAATGCGTATAAATGATATAATTTATGCTCTACAATCTTTCGTACACATTCTTTGAAAATAAAAGTATTTCTCCCTTGCTTTATTGATTCATAAAACTCTTACTGTAATTGCAATTCCAACAAATGAAACAGCAATTTTATTGACATTCCTCGTTCGACATGCTGCTTCCATTTCTCGTGCATCCTCTCTTTAATTGTTCGTACTGTAGTATGCTCCATAGAAAGCAGACCGAATACTACATTAGCCACAGAAACTATAATAATATCTTTTTTAGAATAATTCAGGAGAATTTCGTTGTAAAAAATGTGATCAATTGATTCGTTATTCTTATATATAATTACATGTTAGATTTACATAAATTGTTAATTTTTAGAAAATATTAAATCATCATGGGTTGAATGCATTATGTTGGGTGAAGTGTTGTAAGTGTACGAGAGTTTATTTGAAAATGTAAAATAAATAGTGACTACGAGAAAAAAGTTCTGATTACATTTTTACTTTCACAAAACTGATCTTGAAGTTTTATAGTGTCAGATGTTATGACAGGGCACGAATGTTGGCAATTTCGTGAACTTTCGAAAACACAGACGCTTAATACGTCATTTAAGTAGTAGCATTACGAAGCGATAAATTTGTAGTTCTCATAACTTAGACATTTATTTCTGATTGTGTACCTCCTGGCTGAAAAGAATTCAGAAAATTAAATTTCACTAAATGAAGCAAATGCATGTTTAGGAGTAGAATGCATTATGCGAATTTAAACGAAACGTCATTTTAATATAAATATTTTTATTTGAGATGTGTGTAAAACTGAGAATGTAATACGCAATCCCAGTAGAATACAGGCGGGAAAGTAACCAACAAATTAAAAAATATATATAATACGCTGAGTTGACTTGTACATGGTTCTTACGTATATCCCAAATAAGCGTAAGTGCAATAGCACCACTTTTGAATTACGGTGACTCCTTGTGTGCTTACGAAATTTTCTTTCATATCATTTCTCTGATTTCAATATATACCATCTCCCTTAAATTATTTTTATCGTAATGCGATTGAAAAAACAATATATTACTTACCCTGAAGGTATCGGAAACCCATGATAGATCTTTGTATGTTAAACTTTTCTATATATTGCTATATTTTAACTTAAAGGTAAAGAACCGACATTTGTCTGGAGTAGCAGGGACGTAGGCAGGAGTTTTGCGAAGTGTGTGTGGGGTCCGATGTGTAATAAAATAATCTTACAAAAGCTAGCATTTTATTCAAAATGTTTATATCAACTTAGCTCCAACTCAGTCATTGATACACGCATTACACAANGCAACTTCCGAGTACCTACTCGTGGAGGAGTGTTTGCGACGTCAACAGCCCAGGATCAGGCCGGGTGGAGGATGCGTACGGGTTTGGGAGTCGAGGCGGGTGATGCAGTGCGGTAGCACACCTGCGGTCAGAGCAGGAAGTCCCGGGTTCGAGTCCCGGCCCGTCGCAATTCGAGGTTCCGTTACACCATTTTGACTACGTCCTTGGGAGTGGGCGAGGGATATCCAGCTTAAAATATCATGTAGATCGTACGACAGGAGTTGTCGAACACTCGCTTTCAGTAATACAGCGCCACTACACAACAGTACCAATATTGAAAAAGCTTCTCTAGTACAGGTATTTTTATATAGGTTTTTAGTATAGGTATTTTTATAATTTGTTGTCGGAAAGGTTTTCTATTACAGGTATTGTTGCGTATAACAATATCATTGAAGCGTTATTGGCTCTCTAAATAAACTAATAACGTGTATATTTAAAGTATATAGTAATATTAAGAAACGACCATTCCTGTATATATTTTGGATACAGAAAGTAATTATCGAAGAAGATATGTCTCTGAAATATACGTAAATGCAATTCACATTTTACCTACACTTAACATCAGATACCGAAAATACGTCTTGTATTTACAATTGTTTCAATTACGTTTGATTTTCGGTTCAATATTATTTTATAACCTGATACGAACAAATATTAAAATTATATGTAGTTAATAATTATTTATTATTATTAATAATTCATAAATTAAATGATATTTTATGAATGAAATACAATATGAATAGATGATTTTGATATTATTGTTGGCTGTTTAAGGTGGGACCAACCCTCCAAGTTAGTGAAATCACTGAGATGTATAATTGTTTTCTTTATTTTTATTCTAATTGTTATAAAACACAACAATATGAATAATAATGATGAAAAAACATGATTTAATTTCTATCTATCAGCTAATAACGTAGTATAAATAATATTCAAGAAATCGCTTGACTCGTTTGAAATGCATAAGAGCACTCAGTACAAACATGGCGGCTGAGCACGACTGTTTCGTGATCTATGCAGCTCACCTCAAAGGAAAAAGTGAAATACCTTTCTCATATGTCCGGTGACCTATTAAATAAAAGTGATGCGTGAAATAAAAATACTACGAAAAAATTACTACAGATCAAAGTAAACCTGTATTACTTTCGTGATTTAAGATTGTCATTTAAATTATTATTTTCTCCACAAGACACAATGTATTTCAACACCAACTGTATAATTGCAATTATTTAATTGAAATGGCCGGTGAGGTGTGTTTTTCAAGTTGAAATCACAATAGGTACACGTTACTCTATTTATACAGATTGAAGATATTTTAGTGATTTAATTCCACCTACGCTAGTGCTACCTTAAATTAATAATAATAAATTTATTCTCAAGAAAACAGTACAAACTGCGTATGACCACATGGAGGACAATAAACTAATTTACTCTCCGGAAGCAAGCAAGGGACCATCCCATCAATTCCGATCAAGGGCCCTAAGGCAGAGGCGGATTCAAAAATTTTAGCAAAAAGTTATAATGCTAATAGAATGTCAATGTTTGTAAATTAGCGCAAAAAAATTACATGTACAAATTATTATCGAACTATAGATTATTCTGAGTATAGTGTTTAAAAATCGTAAGAATTGAAATAACACTAAATTCACGATGTATTGTTACAATAAACATGCCCCTAGACAAAAGTCTAGAGAACCTATATAAGAAATCCTCGTCAACCCGAAGGAAAACCGGAGCAAAACCCGGGCCAGAAAATTAGTTTAATTTTTCTTCATCGCCTTAGTTTAATTTTTCTTCATTTTCTCTCTCTCTCTCTCTCTCTCGTTCGCTCCGATTGATTAACCGCGTCCCAGAGGCAATGGAACCACTTTCTACGTCGCCCTCTCGCTCCAATCACTCATTGCGATGGGCTTCGATAACGAAGGAAACTGTTCACGAACGATCGCCCTGGACTGGCATCGAACTGGGGCGCGACGGATGAGAAAGCTGAGGACTTTGGGTGTGTGAGCGAGACATGATGGAATTGATCTCGGGAGAGATGAGGAGCGTTCTGGAAACAAAAAGACACCAGTTTCTGTTACGAGTGGTCAGGCTCGCAACATAAAGGAGATTGAGTAAAGACCCAGTCGTAAGATACCATTAATAAGGGAGGTACACAACACTCGTTCATTTTGCAAAACATTTTTTATTAACAATAGACGTAAAGAAATTTTCTGCTACAACTAGTAACCTTATAATATTACATAAGCAGAACTATTGAAAGTGGTCAAATTTCAAATAATGAGGTGCTATTGTACAGCATGTGCTCTGTACTTCAAATAACATTAATATAAAAACAAATCTTAATGAATCAAGAACTGAACTTAACATTACATACTCAGAATTACTTATTCCTGAATATACATAATCAAAAATTTTGAGATGGATTTTACCTTAGAAATGTCTTTGTGATTAAAATTTTTTCTTCAAATGTTCATCAGAAAACTTGTTCACTAACGAAGTCTTGATGCGCCCAATTCAGTTGAGGTAGGTTCCAAAAGTGCTGTCTTCGGACCATTTACCCGAAGGATAAGATGAATATTGGATTCTTCAAAAATGATGTCCTCATTGATCGTATGCAGATGCAGATGCAGATTCTCCTTACAGTTGTTAGTTGACTGAAATTTCAATAAAAACACATTGGTCACACACTACAACTACTGGTAGATGTGTCCACTGACCACTTTTGTGGACACGACGTCGTTGGTTGACCCGACGTGAGTAGTGTTGCGATCCCCTGATGAAAAATTGTGGCTGTTGAGCGACGGTGCCGTGGAATTTATATAGTGAAAACATGTGCCTTGAGGCAATAGAGCACTCTCAATTACGTCATCTCTCCACCACTTCACTACAAACTTGAGGGGATATTGAACGCTTCACTTGAAACCAAGACCTACTCAGACTAATTACGTCGAGTTATTTTGTCTTATCCAATCGATTCCCGTTTATTTCCCCACACATTATTCCTCAGCCCGGTACAGAAGGAAGTGATTCGTATAAAAGGCCATTGAAAACCCCATATTGCTTCTCATTGGCTTGTTTGCCGAAGCGTCTTCATACGTTCACTTCTCCGTGGCGTGCGCCCTTTTCTCTTTGGAACTTTAGTAATCCGTGTTCCATTTGGACCGACTGACTTTCGTGTTCAACAGTTTACTAGCAGCCTCCGCAGTAGCCGTTCGCTCCTTCCTAAGCTCGCTTGTAACAGTGGGTCTGTGGGTTGAGATAGTACGTCAAAGTGCTCATGAATACATAATATAAACTACACGAGATTCTTACAACAACCAGAATAAGTTATTCAAATAATTTACTAAAAGAAAGAACATAATATCATAGATATTCTAAAGACTTAAGACTTTGATGGATCTTTAAAGTGTTAAATTATTTATTTGTTTTGATTATATTATGTGATGTAATGTAATGTTAATAATGGTAGAATTCTAATATTTATCCTGGTATTTTGATAAAAGTAAATAAAAGAATTTCTGAGAGCACAAAACATTTGAATAAAATGAAATGAGATTTTTATCATTAAAACACTTTATTCAGTTAACGAGGAAAAGTCTGTAGTAATTTATGTCTTTATGTTCAAGCTTTGAAAAGAAAGGTGGCTTACTTTTTGAATTGAATAATTCGCGGGCCATTGAAGCTAGTTGGAAATGATATCCCAAATATTTTAATTTAATGATGCCTCCAGTTTCCCCACATTGCGATGTTTGGAAGAATTAAAAACGAAACTAAACAGTTATGCGGATGTACTTTATCATGGATACTCTTCTTGACTAAGCCATGGTTCTTCTTCCGTTAATTGAACAATCAATTTTAATATGTCGATTAAGTTTTACCTTTATAACAATTATTAGACATACTTTCTAAATATAGTATAAAAATGGGAGTTACACTACAATAAACTCTGTGAATAAAATAACTGCGCAATAGATGTATGAAAATGGTTCCAACCATGCCAATTGAGTTAGAGAAATCCTATTAGTTCAAATTTATCGAGTCATTGAAACAGTGCATTATTATTCATTAAAAAGTACTACTAATTACGAGCAAGTAAGTTTTTGGTTCCAAGTCGATACTTGTCTAGAGAAATTATTTCTTGAGAAGACTAAATACATACTTTTTAGCTTGTATATTATTATTAGGTTATTTTAATACAAATTAATTTACGGCTGCTATGTCTAGTTTTAGAATAACGAGTCTTACTCTGTAAAAAAATATTTCGAGATTCCAATAGACATTTAGCTTTATAATTAAACATCCATTAAATTACTCACAGAAAGTAAAGTCTACAAAGTTCTCCGCTTCCTTCCACAAAGTTTCTCGTATTTCGTGGGGTCGCAGCGACCAAAGCTTGATGTTGGTCACAAGTCTGAAATAATTTACCATTACGACTACGTCTCACTTGTTTTATCCTCTTAAGTATCTATGTGACTGACGAAGGTGAAAAACGATACAGTTTCTTCAAATATATGAGTGACAAGTCTTTTTCCCCGGAAAAAACTGATGACCATGTATAGTCCCCAAATGGACACTTTTAGGCCACAACCACGACTTCGAAAAAGATCTCTGAATATTACATTCATAGCGATGATCTGTGCTAGTTACCATCTCTTAGCACCGCATTATGGTCACAGTAGTTACCTCCTGGACTTGGCATGTTGTGAGAAATTTATTTGGAGTTGAACACGAGAACAAAGTCCTTTGCTCGTGAAAGATTTTTAATACGAACACGATATATTTTTGTTTCCACTGTTTCAAATTGTTGTCATGTATTTTAATATCTTTACAAAGTAGATTGAAAGTATTTTCTGATTAATTGCATTATTTGTTTGACATTTCATTACTTTCGAATTTTATTTCCGAAATAGTGAACAATTATTTACAAATGGTGATAGTTATAGAAGGTTTTTTGAGCATGTGTTTGTACGTGAGATAAGGTCTATGGAGTTTCAAACGATTCGTTTTTGTTTCTTTAGTTTTGTTTAGTTTGGAATTAGTTTTTTATTACATTTACAGGAAGAAAGCTCTTTATAGACTCGATATTCTCGAAAGCTCAACATAAATCATCCTATTAATTTTTTGGGGAAATAGCAGTGATAAAACCCGTATAAAACGTCAACTAAGAGAGTAAAGCTTTCTATATTTACTAGAAAATACCGAAATACGTGAGTAAAAGTGAGCGTTCTATTGTACACAATGACTCAATGATTCTTCATCGGAACGCGCTTTGTCATGCAATCAAAATTTGACCATGTAATTGCGGAACTCCCCACTCTGTGAATCACAAGGTTTATTGAGCATTGTTCGACATTTTGAGGGGTCTGAGTTCGGAAAATGAGTTTCAATATCAATTTTAAGAGTATACATTTTGCGTGTTGGGACTCGTAGTGACTAGCAGGTTGTTATTTCGTGATAATCATATTTTCTGGACATGCAGATGTTACCTTCCAGTGTTGTGAGGTTGTGAGGGTTGGGTTGATTGTTGTATAGATACTACTGTCGGAAGCACAAACTTGGTATGATCTGCACTTTACACAGTATTTACATTTATTTAAAGAGTTGTAATATTAATAATAATAAATTTATTGTCAAAAACAGTAAGTAACCACATCTTCTCTGCCACCGTGCAATCCAACCTTTTGTTCACCCATCAGCCGTTCGGGGAACGCAGGTCTGCCATTCTCTGCATTCGGCGAAAATTCTCCATTCATAATATATTAACATTCTTTCTTTAGGGATTTACCGGCCTCGGCCCGGTACACATGGCGAGCAAGTCCCTCTCACAGAAATAACATAATACAGCTTACATTCATTAAGGTGTCTCGCCCCGGTCAGATATGACGAACAAATGTACTTTCACAGAAATATTATAAGACAAAGGGAGAGGCACGCGCTGATCACACACTTCGGCCGGCATTCTTCGAGAGCACTCTCCTTCCCGGAAAAAGCAGGGGAATGGTCCACACAATGAATGGAAAGGCTTAATGGTGGTCACCTTTCCTAATCGGCGGCATCCGGCTAAGCTTCTCAATGACGCTCCCACTTCAAGGAAAGGCGTAAAAATAACAATTCACAAACGGGTAGAATGTCTTGATTCTAAAGTTACAGTAATGTTTGTCTTTCGTATCAAATCAATTACTATTAATCACTATACTACCGAATTTTATAGCTTCACGCTTGGTTAGTATTTAGAGATAGACAATACATGGACCGAAAGTCTATTCTGAGAACTTCAAGTTAAACTGTTTACTTTGTGCTCAAATATACCTTGTATACCCTAAAATTGTTCTGAGGATTGTTTTGAGCTAAATGAATTGTCATATCGTTTCGACCAGCTAGAACCACGAAATGACGAGTGTTATTGTGCGAGTTTACTCAGTAGACACCTCGTGAATTTTACCGAGATCGGAGGAACAGCGTCTAGATAGGATCCAGATTGCGGTATCCGAGTATTACAACTGTGGTGGTTACTCGCAGAGAGTGAACTTTTTATACATCACAGCCATTTAAACTGAGACATGAAAATGAAAAGCTACAAATTTTATCTTGCCGGGAATGGAACCTGGGATGACTTGGTGACCGAGCAATCTCGCTGACATCGTGGCCACGAAGGGATTATATATACGATGTAATACTTATAAAATTTTTATACTTAAAAAAGTTTATGCATTATTAAGTTATTTTTCAATACGTATTTTTTGTGTGTTTGTTGTTAGTGATTTCGTCTCATTCAAGGTAACAATTAATTAAGCCATATAACTGTTATGTTTCTTGTGGTCGCTAATGACCTGAGATGTTAATAAGCGACCAAAAATAAACAAATTTAAAAAAACTATTCCAAAATAAAGATATAATGTGCCGTCAAAATACGAGATTAATATAAACAAAATAATTAAATGACATTCCCAACGATGGAAAATCCGCCACTACTCGGAAGAAAACCAGAGAAAAATCCGGGACAGGATGGGTCCGGGTTTTCAGTAATATTGTGTGCTGGTGCGTTATATTAATAAGATTATCGATGAATATACTTATTCAGTTCTTCTATAAATTAACAATAATTGAGGAAACGTTGTGGGAAAAGAAATAGGTTTTGCAATATTAATGGAATAATATATTCAGCTGAAAGTTGGTGAAAGAATCTTAATGTGTTGAGTTATTTCCTGACGAAGAATCTATCCTTGGAAGAGATGAAATGTCAAAGAATTGTTCTTTTCAACTGTGTACAGTCTTTCAGTTTGTCGTGATAGCAAACGGGGAACATTTTAAAATGATTTAGTCTTGATTTCAAATAAGAGTATTCAGCGCAGTGGGTAATAGTTGATGGAATGAGTCCTCATTATACAAATCCAACTATCGTTTTACTAATTTGATTGATCTTTTTCATTTTATTTTAGTTGTCATTTTGAGTTTACCCCTTTTTAGCTTCTATACGGACTTACTGATCTGAAAGTGAAAATAATTCGCGTTAATATCAAATAATCGACTTTGTTTATGGAGACAAATTTATTAACTAATTTTAGAGCTGTGGTTGTTGAACTTTGCAAGTGTACATGCCAAAGTTTGTTTAATAAATTTGTCTGCATAAACAAAGTCGATTGTTGGTATAAATAATTCACAAAATTTCCTATCAGAACTAGTTACCGTAACAACTCTTTTTCTAATAATAATGTCAGTTTTTCCAGAGGTTGCATTGAGCTTGTTCTCGTTACAAATATAAGTGTTATCGTTTTCCTTATGCATAACGGACGTCACCGGCGGATGAGCTACGTGGAGAGGAATGCAATGAAGTAAAGCGTAGGTTGATGAGGTCGTAACACGAGACATTGTACGTCCTCTGGCTCTACATTTCCCATTACTTCGTTTACGGCCCTCATCAAGTCGTTTGAGCGTATTTAAGGAAGTTCTGACGAAATCTTAGTTTCACGTGAAAAAGAGATGTAGAACAAAGCTAATACAAATGCTCTAGATCAGAAGCTAATACTTACGTTATTTTGAATTTCAACATGATTTTTGAATTATTTTGCGAATATCCACTACCTTTAGCAGGAATCGAACCTGTCCCCTTGGACTTGCCGGGGTGAGAGCTTTAGGTATATTAAGATTTAGTGGATAAAGAGTACCACCTTATTTGACAAAGTAATTTTTTAAAGAACTGTGCGTATCATACGATTTAAACTATATATTTGATATCTGAGGTTTAGTTCGTGAAGAGAATACCACGATTCAAGGATCTTCTTGTTCGGTGGTAAATTATCTTCTGTTCCAAAAATATTGAATTTTTATATTTAACGTGACAAAATTAACGGGCACAACAAAAACGTAATGGATAAAAATTAAAATTAAATCCGTAAAAAAGTTTATTCTAAGAAATACGAGTACGAGGCATGTGTGATATATTTCTCCGAAATATTATTTTACTATTCACTCAATAAAAATGAAGAATTTATTAGTAAATAAAATTTATTACTGACATGGTTAATATCTGACATGCCTTTGGAAAGATGTCTTAATCTTAAATGCTTATTGTGATCTCAAACCTTATCTTATTGTGATTTTAATGATTTTCCTGCACACTGCACTTGTCATCGGAAAGGAAAAATGTCCTTTTCACCCGATCTATTGGCTAATAGTTATAGCCATTTCCCCTGCATTAATGTAGTTTTTATCATAAACTCGTTTTCTTCGTCGATTAGCTCACGGTTCTCTTTCCTCCCTCGCCGGCATTTTGTTCCACCAACGCGCCACTGCGTGTCGCTAGTGTTCTACTCGCAGCTTTCATCAGCCAGAGGACCAAAACTGTGCAAAATGGGTCGAAAAGAAAGTAGAGACAAAAGAATTTAAAACATTACATGAAATTTTCGAAAAATGAAGATAGTATGAATTATAACCTCCCATTTTATATAATGGTTCCCAACAAAGAACAATGGAAACGAATAAACGATATTACATACGTGGATTACATACCCTCAATTGAAGTACTCCTTCGGCAGTTTTCTTATGACGTTGAAATTACACATGATCTTGGGTCAGAGTAAGTATCCTGTTGTTTCAACAATCAATTCAATGCAGTTAACAATGACATATTACTGCGTGGAGAACAGGAGCTAAGCTTTAGTAGTCAGTAAATAAGTCAAAATTTGCCATTAATATTTTACTGTATGTAAAATATAACTTAAATGAAGGAAATAAAAGTAAGGGAAGCTGGGTAAACCTATCAGTAATTTAATAAAACGCATGTGTAACCCCAAATGCGATTAATAAGAAGCATAGTATTAATGAGACTGCCTCCCTTGGGTTAGATGTGAGATGACCTACATGTAAAACTCGCCTCTGTCCGAAATAAAACCGGAGAGTAAGTCGGACCAGGTTGGGAATTATCAAAATGTTTCAATAATTTTGGAAGGTAATATGGGTGAAGGTTCTGTTCAGTTCTAACACAAAAGGCGTGAGTATCTCTGTACGGCACGAAGTGTCGGATATGCACAACCAGGCATTGGCCTGGGATACCCGATTCCTAAGGTCTCCCGTAAAAAAAAAAATAGTGATTTCGAACTCCTTTATAAACTGGGACGTTAATGTGAAAAGCTATTTTTTTTTCTGGCCCCGCCTGGAATTGAACCCGGAGTGGCTTGGTAGTGAGCAAGCACGCTAACCCCTTAGCTACCGGATAAGTTTCTTCCAACCAGCACTGATATTTCCTTGCAGTCGGATACGAGCTGGCGAGTTCACCGAGCGTCGTCCGCGCTTTCCCTCTGCGCTCGCACATCACGCCCTATCCTCCCCTACCCTCGTTCTCAATGGCATGTTTACCGAGGTTCGAAGTCTTGACAGGGTCAGAAAGTGGAGAGCTGTTGACCGAATTTCGTTGCCGGAGGTCGGTATATGCAGGTACGCAGCGTCAGATGACGAACAATAGGGTTCAAAGTCAGTTCCAACAAATAAATGACAAAATAGTTAGAGAAAATAATGTAATGAACAATATTATATTAATTCAGAAACTAAAAGGAAACTTTATTGAAATCAAATAAACCATTTTATTGTTCAAATTCGTGCTGGAACGAACCTGTATAAAACATAAATTATTCTGAACAAATATGAATTTTTTTATTATGGTCGTAGATTGATAGGATTTTTAGATATACAAACCCATTCATTTTTGTGCACAATAACAAAAACTAGTGGTCCCTTCACAGCTACATTATTGTATTATATATCCCTCTTTTGTATGCCAGGCTTTTTTATTATGTCTCCTGTTATGGTGTTTATGAACAATTCTTATTGAAACGGATTAGTCCTTTTTTGAAATAAGCTATTAATGTTAATTAAGAACAGACGAAGCACTCGTACGTTAAGAATGTTGACGCAGTTGTTTCAAAAAGTGTAAAAGAAACCAAAGAAACGTTGATAAAAAATACTTGGGGAGAAATAAAAGACATATTTCGTGGAATATACTTTCCTAAATATTGTAAGAAATTTTTATAAATTCAAAATGTTTGAAACTATGTAAATTTAAAAGCCTGTAGTTTGTAAATGTTATGTTTTCTTGAAAATTGACGTACTTATAAGAAATTTTTAGCAAAAAAATCACTTCTAAAATTAATTTTGGAAAATTGAACTTCATCAAGTGTAGATGACTTCATGAAAAAGGGTTTGGTTTTAAAGGAAAATAAATCAAATCAAATGTACTTGAATGTATGGGAAATGAAGTTTTAAGTAGAATGACTCACTTAAGGAAGTGAGAAATATGTCCAAAAAGTTTCACCCATAAACTTTTACCTTAAAGTAATATAAATACCATATATTTTAGTTTTAGATTCAGAATTATTCTTCCTTGATATATTATTCTTTTTTGATTGATTTGGGAACAAAATAAAAAACTATCCCAATGAAATATACTGTTGAAAAAAAAAATTACAGGCGCTTTGCTTAAATCTGAAATATTATGTTGTTGTTTATTTTACTCACAGATTCAGCCAGGTGAAAGTCTTACTACTTGGTTCTATTATTTCCGGTGATGAAAGACCGCATTAAGAACATTTTCTCTCTAAAGCAATATCTTCTGTGTTCCTTTAACATATGTAACTCATTTTCACCTTGTGTAGGCATGCGTATCAGAAGCTGCTGTTATATATTTGTTGCAGGATATAAAACGTGTATTACACGTTGAGGTTACTACAATACAGCCATAAAATTCCCATTGAAATATCTATTAGGAAACGGGTGAATTATTTGGACATTTCTCTTTTCCTTCTTATCTGATCCACGCAGTAACAATATATTGTACAGAAATTTCAATTTATTGTTATTCAGTAGTTGAGGTTGAGATTCTCACATAAGTTATTTTGTATATTCATGAGAAACACATTGTAATTTCTTAATCAATCTTTTTTTTAATAATATGATAATTAAATTTGGACAACTAGCAAAAACATTTTAATGCTGTAAATAGATAAAAGCATAGAGGCAGATGAAACAGGAATACATTTTAAATCTATTATAAATGAAATACTTTCATTATCATTCTTGGGAAATTTTTCGTATCCTCCAACAAAAATGTTTGAAAAATACTTTTTATTTATTATTGATTTAATAATTACATCAAGTTTAATGTAATTTTATTACGCTAATTCTCGCAAATACGCTACATTAGCAAAGTCAATACGGTACTTTGAAGTATTGCCACAGAGTTTCCTTACGAATCATGATATAGAAAGTGACAAGAAGAAACCATTTTATATGACCTGTATCGTTCAGGGCTACTATATCATGGATTAATGTTTTATTCCTTCAAAAAATCTCCTCTTCGTAATATAAATAAAATAAATTGGTGAACGTGTTTTCTTTTGTTTAGAAACCTATTTAACTTCTAAAAAATCGTCATAAAAATGACAATTCAAATAAGAAAACAATTGCAACTAATCCACTTCCACTATTTTGAAAAACCTTAATTGTGAATAATTAATATCTTTTTACACAAATTTATGAAATAGATTTTTATAAATAAAATATATCATAAAATAAAGTGAACATTTAGACTATTGTTGTACGTTATTTACTGAAATGCCTTGGTTCGTGAACATGTAGAATGGCATTTTTTATTCGTATATATCAAAATAAATCTTGATCACAAAATAGATCTTTTCGTTGTCAAAATATGTACTTATTTGAGAACATGGGACGGTTGTATTCTCCTCTGCAGCCCCATCCCATCATAGTTGTTTCGGTTTTTTCTTCGAGTTCTTCGATAGGTATTGATGTGATGACCGCTTGGTTCTGGATAGTAAGAAACTATTGTCTACTACGTGGTCGGTCGCAGTTTTTTAGCTGCTATTGTAGTATATATTAATTAAAAAGTGTCATAGGATACATTTTTGTCTAAAGACGTTTACTTCACTTCAGTAGCGGATATGAACAGGGACTTACTGGCTAAAAACCTCATCCAAAAACACATGATTGGAAAAATAAAATTTCCTTGTATTTCATCGAGAAATAACTNAGTTTTTTAGCTGCTATTGTAGTATATATTAATTAAAAAGTGTCGTAGGATACATTTTTGTCTAAAGACGTTTACTTCACTCCAGTAGCGGATTTGGACAGGGACTTACTGGCTAAAAACCTCATCCAAAAACACATGATTGGAAAAATAAAATTTCCTTGTATTTCATCGAGAAATAACTTATGTGTGGTACATGGGCATATTATTCATATTGATAAGCAAAATTCTGTAGACCCTCCAAAAATATAACCCCTAACATAAAGTCCTGGATCCACCCCTGCTTCACTTCCGTCATAAAATGGGAAGGGGAGTTTTTCCAAAATAGAATTGAGGCAATGTTAAAGAAAACCGGAAATTTATGATAATCCTGGTATGCCATTCTCTCGCACAATTTTGCAGTTCTAACTCCTATTCCGGCATTAGAAGAACTCTTTTGTGAAAGAGTTGATGTAACCGGTTGGCAGCGCCATACGTCGACAAGCAAGGCCGTTGTGCGGGTGTTGACAACACTCGGCCGCCGTAACTTAGTCTCCGCACGTAGACTTTGCGTGTCTTGTCATCGTCGTACTTTGTCTTCCTCTTTGCCATGACACACAGGAGATCCTGGCGCCTCTCCAGCTCTCTACAAAACAAGATGAGGCTGCACTGCGATGTGAGAATAACAAGAAAATTTGTATTTTAGCAGTCAAAAAATATGGACTGAACTAAATATTAGCAGATGACATTTTCAATACTGGAGACGACACAAAATTGATAAAAATGAGATTTATTATACATTTTAAAATTACATACAAGAAATACACAAGATAAAAGAAGTTTTAAAAGAATATATTATAAATCGTCAACATTGGAATACAGCAAAGATATATCTAAAGAGCGGTAACGAATATGATGAGAAAAATGTCTCGTAATGTCAAACAAGATGGAAACGGGACAACAAAGTAAAAGACTATAAGAAGATAAATAAATAAATAAGTGAAAGACTAAACCGTAACTGCACTAAATATAGAACTATGAGTATGGTATTCAACTTTTCACAATTCATGTGCGAAATTACTTTGATTCGATTGAATTACTTTCAATTTGAAAGATGTTGTTTCAGTAAGTGGACAAGAACCAATTTGATATTTAAAAAATCAACTCATTTAGCTGACAGATTCTTAAAAAAGTATTTTTATTCAAATTCCCCCAAAACCCATTTATAATTTCTTGCTGCGGAATAGTTTAAAATCTAATCTGTAATGATTGAATTTTCTAAAATCTTTATTACGCCTCGAAAACAAATCTTTAAATTAAAGTGTGGAGGAATTAATTTGTCTTGTTTAGAAATGACAAAGTGAGGATCTTATTCATAGTAAATTGAGATTTAAGATGGATTATTTGCTCAAAAGTGCAGGTGAATAAAGTGACAGTGATATACTGCCAATATTTTAATAGTAAGAGATACATTTATTTCTGGTTTCTTCTTATTGATAGTGTAGAGGTTAAATCGTCATTATAATTAAAAACAAACAATTGCGGGTCGATACCTCGATACCTTTATAGGGTTAAGATCAAAAACCTATAAAAAAGAAATCCATAGAGAACACCAATGTATAATCCCGTGATCAGGTATCGATTATTAATTACATGTAACTGAACAAAGACTTTTCAGGAAGTAAAATGAAAGAACATGTGTATAAAGTCATAGAACTAAGTGGTTTCAGTGGATAATGTTCTGAATGTAGGAAAAAAATAAAATTTTTTTTGAATTAATACTTTATGATAACTGTTTAGTATGAATCTACATTAAACTTTTCCAACGGTTTCACATAATTAAAAAATAAATTCACCCGAAATACGGATGTTAACAACCGTTGCGTAGAAACTTCAAATGGACACGCAATAAAATACTCTTATCCTCAAACGTACACGCGCTTATTTCGAGAGCCAATAAAGAATGCTATTTTGCTGAACAAGGTAATAAACCGTGGAAATAAATGACTACGTCAATTACACAGCAGAGAGTGAAAAACGAAGCTAAGACGTCGCCGAAAGAGCGCGCTATCTCCGAGGTACGTGAAGAACAAACCAAAGACTCGTCGGGATGTCACGTAGATTTCTCCCAGGCAGAGGACAATGGCTCTAAGGACACGACAGCGGCCTTTGAAAGCGGACGTGAGTACACACCGGAGACAAGTGGGGGATTCAATATCCCGGAGAACGAGTGAGTCTTTTATTAGGAATGGAAGAATATTCCTTCAATACAGTCAAGTACGGTTTGTTGTTCTAGGGGTCATTACGCATACGTTAACACAGAATTATAAATAATGGCTATTATACCACTTAAAAACTTTTTGGATAAATTAAGTTGGTAATACTGGTATATTAATACGCCAAATATTGTATAAAAAACATTTAATTAATTTAAAATTTATAAAAAATATATCATCTTGCATTTATTCTTTGATTACGATGGTTATTTTTGTTGGTGTGAATGTTTTTTTCTCCACATGACTTCATCTTATGTATAAATTTAATGATAAGACTTTGATATATGCAATTATAGCGCGGAGGATAATCCTGCGGAAGTATGTAACTACAGCGTATTGTATTCATATTAAAAGTCGAAACGTTGGCAATACCATCCTACAACGAGATATAAAACGAACTCTTTCTGGAGTCTTAGTGACTCTGCAACTTCGAGAGATAAGCACTTGAAAATAGATCCTTTCTCAAAATTTTTCTTTGTCTTGGTGTCATTACAATTGAAATATCCCCATTTCAATATGCAATCCAGGAAATTCGTGTTATGGTGTTTATTTAACTCTCGAACGTCACATCTTTTGACTTTCTGCTCTTAGGTTCGAAACTTAGACATAGGTATGAAAAATTAAACGATCAAATTACTGAGTCAAGTTTAGGGAAGAAAAATGAATCAATCATCATTAATCTTATTAAATTAATTAAAAACTTACGACATTTTATGGACGAATAATATATATTTTCTTTGTGAGCTCTTCTGATATAATTATTAATTATTTATGTAATTAGATTCTATAATGGATGTTAATTGTAATTGAGTCATTGTTAATATTTTATTAAAGGTAAAATAAGTTTTATTAATGTCCATCACCGAAAAAAATTAAAAATCGTAGTATTTTATTGAATTGAATGGAACTTAAAAAAGTGTTCATAGGAAAGAAATACTTTTTAACTAATGTCAAATTGAAGGAATCATCTCTCTGTGAAATCATATTCTGTATTTTAAATGTATTGAGAAAACGTGTAATGATTTGATATTATCTCAGTAAAAAAAAATTTTCATCATGTAATTGAAATCCATCTTCAATCGTATCTCTACTAAACAAAGTTTTTCGTCCCTGAAATACTCGTAATTGGAGTAAATCTCCTTCGGGAAAGACAATTGAATTGTGTTGATGTTCATCAGCTGTGAACTTTAGCGCAGTGGAGTTTGCGTGCTCGGCACTAACTGTAGTGTATATTCTGTCCACTACAGCGCCAAACATGGAACACACATGGAAGATGTGAACAAAAGACAAAATTTTCTTAGCAATAAAAACTTCCGTACTCGGATTTTATGTTGTCTTCATTTATCTATGGCATTTGTATTCAATTTGACGAAGTTCAGGCTATTCTACATACAATATCTCCATCAACCTCCCGGCGGCGCGGCCTACCAGCTGTGCTAAAAAAACTATTCACCTACTAGGTTTTTTTATAAAGTTTTTTTGTTTGGAAATTTACATCAATATCTAATGAAAATACATAATAGTAACAATTGATTATCGTAGATACATTGAAATTTTGAAAATAAATGTTGGCGTACCTTGCACTTTTTATGGATTTAAAATCTTCTTGAATTATTTTGTGCAAATAAAAAAATATTTGAAGAATTTAGAGTATTTTTTCTCGACTTCCAGTGTTTTGTTCTATATGAATGTTTATTTTCGGGTTAGCATAGGATCCCTAAAACACTTTTTTTATTGTTTTTGTTATTTAACTTGATAAAGCAAATAAGAATTAATTTGTAATATGATTATTTACTTAATACGTTTAAAATAAAATTTGAAATTGGTTGAATAAATTAAAATGAAACACTGTTACTTCCATCCACAAATGTTGGACAATTAGAATAGACCCCTTCTATTCTATGAAAATGTCAAAAATTGTATACCAAGAAAATATTTGACGATTTTTTACTGCGACATAATAGTGCTTCCACTAAACACAGAAATGATACAAACTTTAAACCTTGAATATACTTCAAAGCGTGGGACAAACTGTACAATGGAAATGTTTCCCACCCTGGGAGCAACGGGAGAATCTGCAGTTAATGGTGCAATAACTCTACTAAGACATTGCATATTACAAAACATACTAAAGATGGTCTTCAATGAAGCAATAAATTGCGCGCGTTCCAGTTCAATTGTTGTTACAAGAATTCCAGATCGCTATGAACAGGTGCAGTTCCAAGTTGCAGTGACTCAAGAATGGAGATCTTGAGACTTATTGTGTAAGAAATACCCACATCGTGTAATAAATTGTTTGTAAAGAAAGGCACACAGTGTTATATTTAAGAGAGAGAGAATTTCAATTTTAATATTCCTTAGCGAAGTAAATCTTAAATTTATTACTACAAGAGGATATTATGGCGAAAGATCATTCTTACTACGGTTAAGAAAAATGAATATGAGCTACGAGTAAATATTTCTGACGCATTACCCAAACTCGATACTGATATTAATTTTGCATTTAGTCTTTCCATTCTTCATATACTACAGGCTACGTAGTTTATGTTCACCTAGTGTTCGTGGAGGCAGTAAATATTGTCACGTCAATTACACGGTGTAACTAGAGAAATAATGGGATGACCACAAATACATGTTTTATGCAACTCTATTGTTACAATGATGAGTTGAATGGGACCCCAAATTCTCAAACTCAACCAGGATTATTGTAATTTAAAATAAAATCATTGAAAATAAATAACAAAGACAAGATAATGTACTTCGTTTGTATGGGGAATATTGTCTATTTCATTTGTTAAACAACTATTTCCGCACATGCTCATAATTTGGAGAAGTTTTGTAGGCCTATTAGGTACGTCAAAAAAATGGCATGAAAATTTTAAACTTTCAAATCATGTTTTACAACGTGTGGTCAAAAACAGATATTTATATCGCCATTGATATGAAAACATTAAGAGATCTATAGTCAAAATAACACAAAATATCAAAATATTACTATAAGAGATCGTCGTGTTTAGTCCGTGTACCTGGTGGGTCAGAACAAATAATGGGATAAAGTAATAATATGAAACTTCAAAATAATTTGCGAAATCAAGACACCATACCGTAAATCCGATCAAAGCTTGCAAGGGCAACCTGCAGAAAAAGCAGGCCGATGTTGAGTGAATCAATAAATTAAAAAAAATAATAATAATAAATAAATTTTATTGTCAAAACAGTTACAAACTGCGTATGCCCACGTGGAGGACAATAAACTAATATACTCTCCGGAAGGAAGCACGCAAGGGACCATCCTATCAATTTTGATCAGGGCCCTAAGGCAGAGGCGGGTTAAACATTAAAGCACAATCCTAAGATACGAATAAATATAGTTAACTGCGTATTATAATATCAAAAAAATTATATTTGGTAAAGTACAGAAAAGTATGGATGGAAAATCTAAATAGACCTGTAAAACATTAACATTTTTGTTCACTTTATCATTTACAGGTTTTGTCAATATTCGACACGAATTTTTGAACTTTTATTGAATGAGTCTAAGGTACGAGGGGTCACTGAACAACGAATTATTTCTTCCGCTTCCTCCCATACTTCCTCTATCTCTTCTCCCATCTCCCTCAGCGCTTCCTCCAACTCTGTCGCAACGACAAAGTTCTTGGTGGGGAGGAGGCGTACCGTCGCCACTTCATTGCCTCGCCGCCGGTCTGGGTCCACACGTCCCGTTACCCGCCGCCATTAGTCCTTGGCTAACCTTAGAATTCTTCTCTGCCCGTGAATCAACGGCGTCTCATTCCTGACTTACGGTTTCTGTAACAGTTCTCGTCTCCTAGCGGACGTCCAAGGTGTCCAATGTTTATTTCTAGATACTTCCTCACTGATAGACAGGGACTTGATTGACTCCTGGCACTTCTCGGCCTACATTCGGGGAGGGAATGAAGCGGATATATACTGCGGTAGAATGAACTTCTTGGAGTTCTGAAATACTCGCTGCCATAGCTCCCAAATGATTCATTTGTCTTTCTCTTTCTGAACGGCATTTAAATTTTGGAGCGTGGAGAGTGAGAGTATCAGATAGAGAATCATATGACAGGCGGGTATGTTCAATCAATCTGTTTTATTGACCGTTCTTACAATCCTCGAGGTCGAACGAGAATTTTTTTTTTTTCTAAAATAAATCAAGATTTTAAAATAGTAAGGAGTCAATGACTGGAATTGTAGCAACCAGTCTCAATTTAAAGAGAATAATGAACAAATTTAAAATAATAATAATAATTCATAATAAGTTGGAGAGGATGTATATAATATGATTTTCTACTCCATTAAAACCTAGGACTTGGTCTTGTATTAAATAACTAATTTTATTTGTTTATGCCAAAGTTATTTCAGATTAAACCGCATAAAATCCTGGAGCCGAATATCTTTGCATTTTGAAAAATCCTACATTAGTATAAGAGTTTAATTTTCACGAGGTATTGTTGAATGATTTATATGTATATATCATGTGGATTAGAAGCGGAGAACCAATCTGTAATCACTGGGGGTTTTTTTTGTAGAAGTTTCCGGCTAAAGATGAGCATGTACGTCGACATGGGGGATCGTACGGCGGACTGTTTTTTGGAGACATCAACAAGTAATCTTATTCGATTTGTGGTTGCAAATATACAATTTCCTGATATTCTCTTAATCAAACTTGGTTGAACTGTGCGAAAAAGCCCGGAAGAAACTAATTAAATCTCCCTAGCGACGCTGGATAAGTACATCAATTCTTTCATTAAAGCGAGGCGCGTAATTTGCATTTCTATGTACTTCTCGGTTCTTAATTTTTTTTAAAAGTAACATTACAAAAACCCGTCTGCGAAGAAAGTGACGGATAAATATACACGCAGGGGGTGCAGAAAAGTCCTCATGAGAATGCATAACTTTCTAAACACTCCCGAGTTCTTGCCTCGTCCGTTCCGTCGATATATAAGTCAGTCATACTGACCGGAGGGCATGAGCTACGACGACCACCTGAGTGGCGGGAGAGGAAGTTAGTCGCATTCCAAGAATCTACACGCTTTCGCGATTCAAAGCGGTGGTGGTGGTGGTGGGATTAGCTGCAGCGGAGAAGGTTGACAATGAAAGACGGTGGAAAGAGGAGAAGCGTATCAAATTTATCGACATGTACCTATATGAAAGTTATGAAGCAAATATGATTGGAGGATCGAGACAGTCAGTGATGACTCAAACCAATACATTTACTTCTTAAAACAATGGTAAATAATAAAAATAATTTATCGCTTAACTACTGGGAAACCTTAAAAGTAAGCATTCATTAAATGAAAATATTATTTTGTTAGTACACTTTGTCTGTGAAGTAAACTACATTGTTTCGATTTATCTTTTGAAACAAATCAAAATTTTCTTCTGGCATGTGAATGATATAAACTAGCGTTGTCCAATTTAACCTAGACCAGGGGCCATTTCCTATGCGCATTTGATCGATCGGGCCGGTGTGGGATGGGGTAAGACAAAATGTTGTCAGACGAATAAAACTACTTGGAAATATTTATTTATTTATTTATTTATAACGTAATATTTCGATTCTCATCAAAAAAATTTAATTTGTTTCAAGCTGGAAAAAATAAATAATATATTTATTTTCAAAAAAGTATTTTAATATTTACTATTATAATTAAATGTTTTCATATTGTAATGTATGACGGGGCAATTCCGAGCACAATTCTCTATTTTCTGTCACCGGACATGCTATGTCAAATATTTATTCTGACAGCATAGATTTATATCACAAAGTTGTACCCCTAACGTTTGATGAACAATTTGATATAAAATAAACTGTAATTTGCGGGACATAAAAATAGTGTCGCAGGCTGCAGACGGCGCTGTTCTAAAATATTCCACATTCAGATTTCTTCGTATATGTGATATTAATCCAAAACATTCAAAGTTGGCTTTTTCTAACCATTTACCCTATTGCAGTATGAAATATAATGTATTTCTAAAAGTTTTTGAATAATATGACTTCATTGATTCTGCTTCAGGTCAAACCCTGATTAAGATAAATATGGATCGGTCATGTTATTTAGGCATAAACATTCAATTGTGCATAAAACAATACAATACTTTACCAAACCTCGAGAATTTTGTTTAGTATTTCTGCAATAACTGATAACATCCTTAATTTTAATTGATAATTGTTAACAATTCAGTTTTAAAAAACATTTCAAAACAATCACCAGGTTGCTCATACTAGACATACAAGTAGTTAGAATGAAGCTATAAGCGGCAAGTGGTGCAGGTGAACGTATGGCTTTCCCTGTCGGCCGCCTTCTTCCCCGAATTGTAAACCGGTCTGTAAAGGAGTTAATGGACACTGAACTCCACACATGGATCCATACGACCCACTTAGATCCTTGTAAGAATGTGGTCAAATATGAATTTCACTTCTTCGATGTAGACCGTAAATAAAACTTTATTTTGCATGAAGGATAGAAAATTGCTTTCGCTATTAAAATATTACATTTTATGAATAAATAAAGAAGGAATAAAACATGAACATAACCGAATAATATTTTATGAGATATATATTAGTGAAGTAAATCTTAACAAATTGTTCTTGCATTTTTTTTTTTAAGTTTCATTTTTTCATCATTTGTTATTAGTTTTATTTTAGTCTAAAATATTCTTTCACCCATCTCTTCTCTTGAATAAAAAGTATTTTTATTAAACATAATATATAAGCAAAAAAATCGGGGATGGGTTGTCTAGTTATATCAGGTAAAGACTACCATTAAATAAAAAAATATTATATTATTTATTTCTCATTTTTTCTATTAGTTTTTCAAGTAATTCAGTAACAATCGAGATTTCGAAGTATAAGAGAGCAGGAAAAGTTGGGTTGTCTATCCTTTACTGCTTCCTTGTACCTGGTTGTCAGATATGCAGGTGAGTTGGTACAATAAATTCACACTCATTTGTTTTCTCATTGAAACATATTCAAATAAACATAACTAGATCAACCTAACATATATATTTTTTTATAAATCTAACATATATTTTGTTCGAAAATATGAATGTTTACTTTTATATGGCAAGTCTTTCCCCCATATCTTGTGGTTATATAGAAGTTTCAATCGGTTTCATATTTAGCATTAACACGTTAAACAGGGCATCAGAACAGTGAGGAATTGTACACGATATTATACAACGGATCATTACGGAGCTCACGTACGATACCGAAGGAATTTGTTTATTGTTTATTACTTACCAGACGCGTCGATGATTTAATTTGTCTGGAATCAAGAAGTCAATTTTAATAGTTTTTAAATAAATGAGTCTAGTAGCATCTTTTCTTAATGTATTTTTAAATGCTGTAATCTCTGATAGGAATAGGTGAAAGATGAAATAATAGGGAATCATCAACAAACCCAACTTACGATACTCCATTAGTATGATTTACTACCTTCAGGTTACGTAGAAAAGAACGAAAAATTTTGGGGACATTTGCGTATTAATAAAGAAATAACACTACTATTTTGTAAGAACACGTGGTTGAAGCCCAGAAAAAACCCAGTGAAAGTAAGAATTGAAAGAACAGAGGTTTTTCTCGACTAGAAACACTAGTATACTATACCAAAGCTCGCTATAGCATTCACACCATATCTATGCTCACGTCTCCCACCATAGACACTGATCTTGGAAAATGTGAATAAAACATGGTTATTTCCAACATTGATTCTCCAGGAAACAATAAAAGTGTAATTGAATCATTTAAATTCTTAGTAAATATAAATTCTTAGAAACTGAATTTTTTTGTTACAAACTATTAGCCATGGGTAAACTTTATTGTCAAAAAGGGAGTTACAAATTGCATATGACCACGTGGGGGGCAATAAACTAAGTTACTCTCCGGAAACAAGCATGAGACCATCCATCAACTCCGATCAAGGACCCAAGGGCGGTGGCGGATTTAATATTTATAAAAGAAATTATTTAATAAATACGTACTGTTATACATTTATTATTGCAAAGTAAATTGGAGATATTATTGCAGTAAAAAATTCGAGATTGATAACACGAAGCTCTTAATGACATTCCCACCCAAGGAAAATTCGCCACAACCCGGAGGAAAACCTGAGAAAAACCCGGGCGAGGATGGGGCTACAGAGATGATGTACACAACCGTGCCAAGGTTGCGTACAGTTAGAAATAAACTATTAAAAACAAAAGAGAAAAAACATGCATGAAAAAAGGAATTTAATCAGTATGGGTAAAACACACTTTTGTTTGCAACTCACGTAAGATAAAACGAAAACTAAGGAAATGTCACGCACACTACTCGCCCTTCATTTATCAGAATCACGTACAATGGAGTATATTGACAAAAAAGTAAGTATAGTCAAAATAGAAGATTTTCGATATATTATTCCAAGTACGACAATCGAATGACGGGGGAAAACAATTTTAAAAGTGAAAATAGTTCCTTTTGAACAGACGTAATTTCTCCGAGTGTTGATGAACTGTACTTTTTCGTCGAACAAAAGTCGCGTCGCCTCAGCGCACGCCATACCCGTGGCTGGAACCCGCGCGCATCACGCTACCCTTGAGAACGACGAGAGAACCCTGACCTCGCCCCCCTTTCACGCGATCTCTTCTCTAGTGCGAAGTATTAGCACAATAAAGGAAAGTCCCGTGAGAGAGCAGTGATCGTCAGCCAACAGGATGGCGCCCGAAATATCCTAATGAGAGTTCACATACTTCTATATTTCACTCTTCGTGGGGAAATTATGAAATCCGAAAAAGAACGAGGGATTCGTGTTTGATAAAATGTTATATCACGATATACATTCATCTTTGGAAACAGTGTCTTTTTATAACAATTCTCCCGATAACTATTATCTCTCCAGAACGATGAAATGAACGAGGGTTGTTTGGTTTGTCATAAAAGTAATATATTTATTCTTTCGTTATTCTCCGGTTTTCCTTCGGGTAGAGGCGGATTTCTTATACAGGTTCTCTAGGCTTTGTCTAGAGACATGTTTATTGTAATAATAAATCGTGAATTTAGTGTTATTTCAATTCTTATGATTTTTAAACAATATACTCAGAATAATCTATAGTTCGATAATAATTTGTACATGTAAATTTTTTGCGTTAAATTACAAACATATTGACATTCTTTAGCATTATAACTCGCAGCTAACTTTTTATCTTATCTAGGAATTTTTGCTGATATTTTTGAATCCGCTTCTGCCTTAGGGCCCTTGATCGGAATTGATGGGATGGTCCCTTGCTTGCTTCCGGAGAGTAAATTAGTTTGTTGTTCTCCACGTGGTCATACGCAGTTTGTACTGTGTTTTGACAATAAATTTATTATTATATTTATTATCTATATACTCCATACCGATATCTCTCTATCATTTCTATGTCGATATTGCTATACACAGTTATTCATCTCTATACCGATATTGCTCTCTTTATAATGATTGTATTTCAGTACTTCAAGTTTCAGTTCAAACTTCAGTTGTACGCGACTTCATGACTACATCCGCTCAGTGCTTCTGAAGGGGAAAAGGAAGCAAAGTACAATGAAAGACTTCTTCCAATTTATGTAAATATAGTAGGGTGTAATAGGGTGACTCAGTTACAGCAGAAAATATTAAAGCAGGTATTTTTTTCTAATTTGAAGTAAATAATTGAAATATTTTGTGAAATATTTGTTGAGTGATTTTATAGTATTACTTAATTTTTAAACTTATTGCATCAAAGTTTGGTTTCTCTCTAAATAACTATCTATCTCTATAGCGAAGAAAGTGCCCAGTCCTTCGGATATCGTTATTGAGGGGAGGACTGTATTTAAATTTACGGACTAACATCGTCAGAATGAAGCTCAAATAATGATCTTCGTATCAAATAAAGATTATAAAAGTGCACTGAAATTAAGTCACCTATCTCAATACAAATAAATGTGTTTCATTTGGTAAAGCAGTGGCATTGGTTGGCATGCACAAAAACGAAGCATATGCTTGTACTTTGCTCAGTATTTCTATGTAGAAAAAGTAGAAACTATCTTGTGAAGTTAATGCTTCAAGAAAATCATAGTTTCCCAACCTGTGGGCCACGTCAAATTTTGTGATGGGTCACTAAGGCATCTAAAAAAGAGGACATGGTAGTATTAGAAGTTTCGTGGATACTTTGGAATAAAGACGTATCGTTTATTTTCATGTTAAAATCTTAGTGTACTTGCGACAATAATGTGCGTCCCAAATTCTCATCAAAATTGAGAACATGCACAAAATATGTGATTAAGTAAGAATTCAATGGCCAACTTTGAAAGTTTCGTTAGTTGAAGTTTCCGAAGTTTCATTGACGAATTTTCTTCAAGAATTAATATATGTAAAAGAATGAAACTTGATATAAGAGTAATCGAGGACTGGATTAAAATTCTAATTCCATTGAATGCCACAATTACTTTCTTCTACCATCACACATCCGTCCTATGAAAATTGTCAAAACAATGAAAATATTATTCTCATTACTAGATATCTATTACTATTATACACCATTTTAGTTTAGAAATATACAGGAGTCGTAAAGTACACAATTTTCAAATGGAACTGAGAAGTAAATACAAAATTAATCGTATAAGAAAAAAAAAATTGAAATATAGGAAAATCGTGTAAAGATGTCCACCGCCAATTTTGGTTACGAAACCAAAAAATATGCATGATTAGTTCTATACATAATATCATCTTCCGATATTAAAGATCAAATATTTGGTGTAATTCGTAACATTGCGATCCGCCTAAAGATGAGATCTAGTAGATTATATGACAAATCTGAATTAAAATAAAATTGTTTAATAATTTAAGATATAAAATGAGCAAGATGCATAACACCTGAGATCTAATTCAAATGACCCTGACGTTGGCGATCCCTAAAGTACCGATTAAAAACAAAAAAGAAATTCAACAAATTATTTGGTACAATGGTACCGGTTCTTTAGATTAGACTTCAGCAACTGTTCCAACTCTTGTTATTACAGAGGAAGTTATTACATTGAGTTTGAAGTGTATGACTGCAGAGCTTGTAAAGGAATTTAATGTTGCGTGAGCTTCCTCTCGTTTACCTCATCCGGACGCGCGTGGTACTTCCCTTATCTCAAGAAATTCCGAAGTTCATAGCTGAGAGAGTCCCATCAAAAGTCAAGGATGCCTCAATGGTTTGATTAAGATAGTTCCGCTATGAAACGCCTTCGCGCGAGTTACCGTCACGCGGCAGACGCTGAATGCCTCGCAATGCCTCCCGTATGTTACAGTGACTAATGGCGCGTACGTGACGTTGAGCGTTTGTATATTCTCTCTTCCTACGGGCAGCGGATACCTGCTCGACACATCATAGTAATAGCGGAAACGTTACCTCTAATCAGTAATCTGCACGCTTTGTCAATATTGCAATGTGAACAATGGCGGAAGGTCAATAGTGTGAATAATTTTTACGTGATAGAGGTACTAGGGATAATTTCATTTACGATAAAGAAAGGATAAACGTAGTATAATTGACCAAGAGTACATTACATACGCGACGTAATGAACGTAAATTGCGAATGAGATACTTGCTAATGCAAACAACACGCAATTCTTATTTGAAAAAGTGACGCTTAACTCGGTCACAATTATTATATTTTCATATATCTCCTTCAATTAATTTCAATAACCCCCTTTTTTTTTGCATAGTCATACATACGTTTGCATGTGAAAAAGAACCTTTATACAACTCGTCTAATATTTATGTATGTTGATTCATGTTTGTTGTTGTTTTTCTTGCCGATTTTAAATATTTGTTATGAATGTTCATGAATAATTGAGTTATGTTGCTAAGATCGTGTAATTGTATTTTTTTTAATTTAGCACCCAGTAATCAGAACAACACGTCGAAATGTTGTGAATGAATATATAATACAATAAACGTGAAGTGTTTGTCTACGGAAAATGACGTAAAGTAATGAAATGAAATAAATCCAATTTCAGAACTTGAAAAAAAAAAACTTTACCGTCGCCCTTTTAAACTATCTGAATTTCATAATTAGCTTATTAAATATAATTATAAATTCAAATAACCGTTTTGAAATAAGGTATTTTAATTCCAACATTTAATTTATGCGCTTAGTGTTCCACAGAAATGAATTATATTCTGCCACACACTTCTGAATAACTGTACACATAGTATTATACTTAGTTTTAAAGCGTTATTTAACTTCGAAACAAAGCCCGTAACCAAGAATACGCAGGGGTGAGGGGGTGAGTTGTAGATATGGGAATGTTTTACTACACAGAATTCTACAGGGTTTTCTTTTTTCAATTTACCGAATAAAATTTCTGCTTTAAAACAGTTTATTCTACATCGTCGAGATATATTTTGAACTTAAAGTACAAATTTTCACGGAAGAGGTCGTAGCCGGGAAAAAGAAACTTAATCGGGAAAACGCATGCCAGCCATCACTTTTGTTAACGTAATCTCTCTCTTCATTTTGAGGTCAGAAGGCTTCCAGTGTTTTCCCCCTAGATCCATTAAGTAGACTCTGATAAAACGGTAGAACCGGGAGTTTTCCTTGAAACCATTAAGATGATGATAATCCTTGTCAACTGAATAAAAGAAATGAGCTCACATCATTACCCTGGAATCTCGTTATGAGCAAATACTGATGAAAAGCTGTGTGGAAAAGGTTATATCCCCTTGCGTTTGAAAGGAAATGACTTCATGATGCAAAAGGAACAATATCGCTCGACTCATTGTTAAATATAAGTTCGACCGGGAAAACTGGATTGTGATTAAATCTATAGTTATAAAAAGTGTTATAAAATATAGTTGTAAAATTTGGAATGCCTGTTGCGTGGAAATCGGAAAAAGTAATAGATGAAATTATTTGAAATTTCAAAGGAGTTTTCTTATAGGTTATTGCAACAAAAAAAGCCAAGAAAAACAATTAAAATTTGCTACTAATCAATCTTCACTCGCATGACTGTGGAAGTGATGGGAATAAAGGATTCAGGCTTATAAATATTGTAAATATTGTGAGCATATCTGAATTCATTTAATTTAGGCTACTTTTATTATACTTTCACAGAGTTCATCAATCAAACTTTAATTTCTATATTCCTTGAATATTTTCATGGAACACAGTGGGTTGCATAGAAAATAATCTTGGGGGTAGTAGGACAGTTCAATTCCTCTCAAACTTAGTCAAAGATGTAAAACATTTACTAGCTAATATTGATTCATTGGCCCAATATTTCCAATAGATTTCACAATTCCTATTATTTCTTTTAAAAATGTATGATTCGTAAATAAATTGTATGAATTGATTAGATAAGTTCATTTATTAAAAATAATTGTTTTTGCTATCATTCGGGTAGTTTTTAGTTTATACTTATAAAAAATACACCCTATGGCATTGGAGAATGTCGAGGTTTTAATTTGTAAAAAGATTATGTATATACACTCAGGAGAATAAAAAATTTTCCGAGACGATGATAAATACATAAATCTTTTCAATATCTGACCTTATCTCTACAATATATGCAATTTATTTACTATTCGTATTTGGGATAAATGTTTCGGAGGGAGGGGGTTTCGTAAATATACAGAACCCGACACTTCAGGACCATTTGAAATTTTTTCTCATAAATAAATCAATTAATTAATAAATTTATTCTCAAAAACGTTACAAATTGGGTACGACCACGTAGAGGGCAATAAACTAATTTACTCTCCGGAAACAACCAACCATTCCATCAAATTCCGATCAAGGGTCGTATGACTGCTGTGGATTTAGCATTTCAACACTTTACTCCTAACAATAAAAATTGTTCGGTACGTGTTACAATATTAACACAACAACAACAAATTAGTAATGAATAAAACTTAAAATACAAGCATGAGAAGTTCACTTTGCTGTAGCCAGACTAAGCATTGAATACCAATGGACATTTCACCTGCTCTTTCTGCAGAAAGACTCTTCGTCTACCAGTCATTTTATAAATGTCAGCAGGATATCTTCTTTGGCCTCGAGACCTAGTACGAAAAGGGTATACGCTGAAACTGTGTTGTGATTAATGCTGCACTGCAAGTGCGAAAAAAGGGGAGGTGTGAAAACTTATTTCCTCGAAATTAAATTTTCAATCCACCTAAGAGAAATTCAAAATGCTTGACAAATTAACTTAAGAACTTGAGATTTTTATAAGTACAAAATAGTTATTGAATTGAACAGAATTATTGAACCCCTATTACCAATATTGTTTTCTTATCATTTCTGTATGTTCATAGAAGAAATAAAAATTATGTGATCAATATACATGGTCTTCATTTTTCAAAATATTTTTTATTATAATATCCTTTTTGTAATTTGGTTCTGCGGATCAATTTTGATGGGATATTAATATTGATTCCCCCAATAATTTTAACAACCACCCTGTTTTGACAACATGAACTAAATATACCAAATTAAACTGTGATGAATGATGATCAATAAGAATTTATATTTTGTGGGCTGTGCTTTATTTCATTATATTACACATTTTTAACTAAGAAATATATCCCATACTGTATTCGATAGAAACTGGTATGACCCGAGGAAATGATTTTTCGTACTGGTCAAGGGCAATACTGACTGGAGACTTATAAGGTGTCAAGGTGCTTTATCCATCATGGGGGCTGAAATAGCACTTAAGACATATGAATTAATTATGACTATTAATTAGGCTCTCATAACCTTTTCCAATTCCACTTAAAGTTGTGTACAGTGTGTATTTAATTAACATCTGCTTCCACGTCATTGGAATTGTCACTATGTACGTCATCGACACCAAAAACTAGGAATTCCACACTCATATTAGTCGTTGTCGATTATTTTTAAATATAACCCCCTTCTCACACCACCCCTAGGGATGCTAGTTCAATGAGAACTGAATGTAGAATTAAATGGTATTGTAAACAATAAATTTTCTCCTTTTTTTAATACCAAGGAAACTGCAAAAACTAATGGAATAAAAGTGAATGGGAGTAGGTTTTCGAAATCTCATATTAACAGTAACATTAGTCTTATTTTAGGACGTGTGCGAAGAATTTAATCTTCCTCGGGAAAAAGTAGACTTGTAAATAAGACACAAATTGTACATTTCTGATTATGTAGATTATCGAATGACATTAAAAATATATTTTACTCCGTTATTTTCTTCGATGCAATTGTATAGCGTAGTTATTAACATTTCCTGTGAAAATAATTCAATAGACGCTGGAAAAAATAATAATTTAGTGACAGGAAGTTCATATTAGTTCTGTTTTGAAGTTTAACTTATACTTCATTTTGAATAGCTTTAGCAAGACTGTTCATTTTTATGGAGATGAACCTAAAAATATTGAACGTTAAAATCTTGATATTCTATAACACGTAACGGAAGAGAAACTTGATACTCAAAATTATTTTTACGAGTCAATTAACTTGTGAAATGTATACGTAAAAAGCGAAGAGAAGAATAAATTCTCAAATAGCGTATTCCTGGAAGGTTTCGTGCAGAAAATTGAAATACTTTAAAAGGAATTACGTCTCTTCGATACACATACAGAAACAATCTGGAAAAAATGTCATGTTTCTTTTAAATTAAAGCTTTAGGGTTTGCCAACGTCTAGGTCATTAGAGCCCTTTCTACCATATACTATGCAGAAGGAGAACATTGGGATCTATGATACGGTTTCCATGATATTTCCTTGACATTAAAACCGGATATCAGCTGTTTGAAATGTGAGACATTTCCTTGCTCGGGAAACGAGAGGAGGATGTAGTAGAGCAGAGAGACATACATGAAACACACAAAACGACAATGAAACTACTTCATCCTATGTTATCCAGGATGAGAAAGTAGCTGCAAAGTTGACCTAGGAATACTAATGTACAAGAATATATATTTAACGCCTGTTTCAAGTCTTTATCTTTCTCATATGTACAAAACAAAGAACCCGTCTATTATGATGATGATAATTTTTTTTACTTAAATTATTCTTTTACTTTACATGTACAGGAGAAGCAATGTGTTTGTATTTATGCATGATTTTTTTCTATTTGTATCCTAAAATTTGTTCGCGTATGTACGTGATTGTACACTCATATGGACCTCCATGTAATTACTTAATTCTTTAAATCTAATTTCATTCTCGTTCTTTCTTTCTGACCTTATTTTCTTATCATTTTATGCCGTACGTGTATGGTGTGTATTTGGGAGTTTAATTTGTTATTTAACTTCTTATTGGGTTATTAATATACTTTTGTTATCTAAAACAAATTTTCTTACGAACATGACAGTTAAGTTTTATTTCTAAAAATAAATAAAACGTAACTGGTATGTTCGTAAGAAAAATTTGATTTGGACATTATGTAAACCAGTGGTACCTGTTCTTTGTATACATTTCTTAAGTTTTTTTTTCTGTCGGAGAATTTCTCACTTGCAGAACATAAATATTATTGTATAATTATATTATTATTGTATTTTATTATTTTATTTTCATTTTATTATTTTATTTTGATATTATTTTTATAATAATAATAATTATTATTATACGGTTTCCATGATATTTCCTTGACATTAAAACCGGATATCAGCTGTTTGAAATTATTATTATTATCATCCCCTTAATTTTATTCCGCCAATGTCTAGGACGTTATCCGATGTCCAACGATTCTTGAAAGAATTTCGTGGAATACGTGAATATAAAAGCCGGTCTCATGGCCTGAACCTCGCCATAAGACATATAACAACAATAATATTATCCAAGCATTGATTCAATCTCCCGAGTGAGGTGCTCTTTTGCTCATCCAGCAAACTTTCCGCAGTGCTCAATCATCTGATATAACCTCGCGTGAAGAACGGCGCCGTTGCTTAATAATAATATATTGTTAATTGTGTTGTAGGGACATGTCCCTCCCTACATAGTACACACCAAATGCGTGCCATACATACGCATCAATGAATCTCCCCCGTAACGCCGACGCCTATTAACAACGTTGATGTAGGAACGCTATTCCTACATATCGATAAGGTACATACCTTCACACGCATGAAACTTAGAAAAACTCGCCACGAAAAGCTATACGTTCCCCATGTTGTTTACTGATCTCCAAGGCGACACCGCCCTCTATATAAGAGAACCTCAAACCACGACGCCAAGGAACCTTCGAAACAGTAAACAAATAGAAGACTCCATGAAACAAGTCGTCTCGACTGCGATTCCATAACGGCACTCACTAATCTGCCCCCCGCACGACCTATTAGGATTATTATCTTTAAGGAATGAACTATGAGACAGTGTTAAGCCCCCAGGCAGTCATATGTTTCTGTTAAAACGCAACCTGATAGCAACGAAACATTTATTATCCTAGCGAGCCTCGACTGGAGTACACCGCTGCGCATGAGCTCTGAAACGTTCTAAGTTGAATTTTGTCCATACCGAATTCTTACGCTGAATCCTAATCATATCCTAGCAATATATTTCTGCAACTCTGACAATATGTATTTCTACAATTCTGGATACATATTTCAACGAGCCTAGAAAGCATTCAACGCTGAACTTCAACCACGCCGAAGTCTAGAGAAACCATATCCTAACGATATACATTTAAACTTCACCGGCGCTGAACCCCGGAGAAGTCACATCCTGAAGACTTACATTCAAAAGGATCTTCGAAGTTCAACACTGACAACGCCCTGACGCTGAGGAAATTTCGTCCTCCAAACTTGGCGACTGCGACTTCGAAGCCCGACGCGAGAGACACCACGACGAAGCTTTCCACTGGCGGTACCACTACGCAGAAGAGCACTGGGTTCCGTGGATTGCTGCCACCGACGCCGCAACTTGGTTATATACGTGAAAAAATTAATTCAAGCGGAGCGTTCAATCGGCCACCTGTCGTGTCGTGTCAACCTCCTTTGTTTTATCCCAAGACAGGTTCATTCATTTCTGTAATAAAAACCTTATTCTTTGAAGAACCAACTTGGAAATATTTATTTTGTGAAGGAAGAGATTTCGTTGCAAATACAACAAAATCTCTCCCTCACAGTGTTATGATTATTTGATAGGCAATGAACAAAAAATATTTTTACTGCGTTTAAAGTCACAGAATACTCTTTCGAGTGTCCTTAGTTTTCAGGACAAAACGTTTTGTGGTGAATAAATAACATAAACAAAATTAATAATTAATTTGTCATGACGATTACGAAATCAGAGTAAGTGTATCATGGAAAAAAATTTATTACACAATAGTAATAGTACGTTTTAATCACAGATTTTTAAAAAGGACTCGAGATCACAACATTCAAATCAAAACGTACGGGTCATCACTGACTACGGAATTTTTTCTCTCTCAAGGGAGTCTATTTACTCATCAAGCGACAGTTTTGAAAGTCGTTTTTTTTGTTTTTTTTAATTCTGGGATGTCCGTCTAACCCTGAAGATTAAAGTCGCTGAAACTCGAAACTGTAAACCTCTGACTTTCATTTGAGTCCCCAGTGATTCGTTTATCCTCCGCGATCTCCAACTCTGAATTGCCCAGAGACCATATTCAGATCATGAAAACGGTCAGTTTTAACTTATAGCCACGCAGACAACGTAACTTTACAAGAATCCTTCGTCGTATCAAGTACAGAATATTTCCTCCAACAACTTCAAACTCGCCCCAGGGGACTAACATCTAGTAAGTACGTGTTTGGTGAACACGGGGCCCCGAGCTGAGTCTGGCATTACTTCCACTTACTTGTGCCATGCTCCTTCCTTTCTCTTTCCTAACCTCCCTTGGTCACCTCTTGTTCTTTTCGATCCCGACGCTATTAAGGCTAAGGTATCTTTCATTTTCCTCTTTTATTTATTTTTGTAATGATTTGTGTAGTGTTTTGAGATATGTTGATATTTGAGTTTTGAGTTGTAATTCAGGAGGGTTTTTAGCGGGTAGGGCTGAGTCATTCGGCGAGTCCCACACGCCGGGAGAGTCATGTTGACTCTCCCTAGTGCGTAACTGCATTTTCCCTACCTGTACAAGTTTTTCGGGCTCCAATGACCTTTGATGCCGACAAAAAAAGACAAAAAAAACTTCAAACTGGGTTGTAGAACATAGTCCCCAGCAGCTTGGCAGCTACGAGAGCAGATGTGCCCCAAGTAGACGGATGTTGGCGCGTCACAATCGAAATGATAGGTGCAAATCATCAAACCACTCCTTTCGTTTCTGTTAACCCTATACCCTCCATCATCCTCTCGTCACCGGATCTGTTGACAGCTCTTCTGTTACCACTGTTCTGCAGACATTGTGTTCCCTGAATGAGAGCTATGGGAATCCAAATGACTGAATCACACCGCAGCATAGTTTTGCATTTTGAAAAGGTTCGTCATGAATAATTCATAAAGTAAGCGCTTGCTTCAGCTTGGGATTTTTCACTTTCCAATTCATTGGAAAGACACCAGAGTTGGAGAAATATAATTATAATGTGCAAGAAAGAGAAAACTTAATTTTTAAATTTTTTTCGGTCAAATGAATGGATTTCTTGGAATGTTTTGAATGTTTTATGTGATGCTTACAGAATATAAATGTGATTGAACATAAAATTTGTTATGTAACGAACTAATGAATAATTCGTTAAATGAACATAAATTATTTTCATGATCCTGTTTTAAAACATTGGTCATTAAAATTCTATTTTTCATCCTTGTTACCACTAAAACCAATTGAAAAATTATATTGATACGAGAATTCAATTTTCTATTCATGATTTATCACAACACTTAAATCAAACAAGCGTTCGTTCTTCATTATATTAGAAGATTGTATTTCAATTTTAAATACTCATGAAATTGGATCTTAATTGAATATATGTTTGGAATATACTCTTCGTAATATAGTATTTTACAATTCTCTTTCTGTGCACTGACGGACGGTAAGATACACGTTATTCCTACTATTATTGCTACAGGATTGTGCCATCTGGACGGATTATTTCTCGGATTTTCCCATATTAATAATATCCCTGCCATTCATACTACCGTCAAGCGATCCATGTTTTTATCAGATCGGGGAGTCTCATCAGAAAGGAGATTTGGAACCTTAGTGTATCTCCTGTCAATACTAGAAAGACGATCTATCTTCATTTTCATCACCGTCAATAATTATTGGATTCTAAAATTATTACCCAATTATTACATATTAGTTTCTTTATGTCTGTGGGGACTACTTTATGACTTTGATCGTAAAAAATCCATTAATGAAAAAAACATACAAAATACGAATAGTTCCTGTCATTGAATTCAAATTTGAACATAATTACGAGTAATTTCAAAATCCAGAACGAAGGTAAATACACTTTAGACTTTGTTCATTGATTTTTGTTTTCTTTATCTCAGATCTACAAATTTTTTGATTTAAAATATTCTTTGGTTTAGTTTTCATTAATTCACTTTCAATGAATACATAAGCTTACTGTGATTAGAAATGAAAACAAAAACAACTTCTTTTAATTCTTCGCAAAGCATTTGTTATTAATTCATAAAATTATTAAATTATTTAACACAGTTGAAGCAATGATATAGTTTTGACTGAAGTAATATTGCGAGTTTCTCAATAAATTTCATAGTTTTGAAAACGAGTCTATATATTAAGAGAAGTCAATGAAAACTCGAGTAAATCATGAAAAACCTGCTGTTTTATCTTCAGCGTATATATTACACGAGTATAAATTTTTAGCTTGGAATTGCCCGGATTTCTTATGTAGTTTTCTAAATTCATGTAAGTTTCCATATTTCTCAACTTCGTTATATTGACTTTTCACATTTGTTTATTTTGAAAATATCCCAAAGAAAACGTACGAATATATTTTTTTTTCAATATTGTATGCTGTTATGTACGTAATTACGAATTATTTTAAATACAGGAAGAACTTCAAACAGAAAGCTTAATGAACGAAGCGCATAGTTATGATATCTGAATTATTTGGTTTTCATTTCACTTTTACGATGTATATTTGAAAACAAATGTCTTCACAACCTTTTCAATTTTTTTCTTCTAATATTCGCTCACGTAGATTGTACGTTCAGTAGATTGTCCACATTACGTAATGCAATCGAACTGTGGCGGACATATTAGTAAGCTTCATAGCAGTCATGCGAGTGAAAATTAATATCTACTTATAAATAGTCAATGTTAATAGTTTTTATGCTCTTGTAAATCATAAATATGAATCATACTTTGCATCTTACTTGCAAAGTAAAAGTGTCTTCAGAAGAGTCTTTTGAAATTTCAAATTTCGTCGATTTCTTTTTCCGATTTTCATTCAAAGACGTTTCAAATAATTCACTTTTATTAGTATATTATTTCCAATAGTCATGTTCTATGTTTCCGTGGCCAATATTTTTCAGAAATTATATTGCATAGCCGTGAAAATTTTTGTTGTGTCCCTTTACTTCAGTCTATTGTTCGCGAAGAGGCTTTTGATACGCGGAAGACAGACGTCGCATTGTACGAGCAGGTTCTGAACTACGCGGTGTATCGTCACGGCGATTTCCCTCTCGTTTTCTGGTAGTATTCACCCAAAGATGAAAGTGTCTTTGGAATATATCATGGTACTTTCACATGTATTATGAATTCGTAGATAACATGTAGGAAAGCTTCACAATGGCTTTAGTACGCGCCAACGACCTTGGAAATTACTAAAGATTCATTAACTGGGAAGATAGGTATTTTATGCAGCACTCAAATAATCAGTTAGTGGAACAACGACGTAATTGCAATAGAGAAGGAAAAAAGGTAAAGTTCGGAAGTGTTTCAGAAGCATTATACATCGATAAAAACAATTTTTTATCATAACAGGGTATTAATTGTATACTTCGACGAATGCTCAAATGATATAAACATTACAGTCATGACAATACTTTGAACAAACATTCTTTTCACCTGTAAGATCACACTTTCCACAGTTAAGTCGTTGCTTCACTGAATGTACGTTCTAGGATGTGCAAAGTGTCACATTGCAATGAACACTGCAATACGTGTTCCTTCGGGCTAAGATAAGTGGGACAGCTCTGCTCTCAGGATATCCAATAGAGATGAATCTAACTAGTCCAATGATAACATTTTCTTCACGAAGACTATTAAATTAAATAAATTAACTATCAATTTAAGTGATATAATTTTAATTTTAATGGTAAGTTAGGTTTTTTGTTTCATTTTAAACATGGAGGTAAATTAAGGGACAGAGCAAACAAACAAATTGCGTCGAGAGTAGTGATCCGATAAGAAAAACCTACCTGCTATTCTCGACTGTTCCGTTGGACCAGTATCGTTGGAACGTTCAGTATTATACCAAGTATCTACCTCCCGTCTCTTCTGCTTAAGAACTAAATTAGAAAATAACATTAAAGCGGTTCATTATGTTCTTTCGCGAGGTACTGTCCAAGAGGTTTACCCTTCCACATAACCATTGGACTTGGGAAAGGAATCGGGAGAGAGAGATGTTGGGTTTCTTTAGCATTATGGCCAAAAACGGTCAAAATCGATATTTGCGTGCTAGGGTCATGATATTTTAAAGTGGAGTATTTTAAACTGATAGATTTCTTAGAAATAATACGCTACCAAAATTTGAAGATGCAGCACAAAAAAGAAATGTAGAGAGCACGACAAATCTGAGGAGTTTTTCTAAATATAATTTTCCGAACTTTCTTGAAGTAACAAAGTTTAAATACATAATCAGTGTCCTCAAAATCATACAGGAGAAAAGAATCAGTACTCCAAAACTTTTCAGGTAGTCTCTGATTTGAGCTCCGAATGACTCGACTACTATGCCACAAAACTTATACCCATCCCATAGATCGCATGTGCTGAATTTTGAGGTTTACACAGAAATCTATCCAAAAATGTAATGATCTGTATAATTTTTTGTTCTGTATCTTTAATTTGTAAAGAAACGTAGGTTTGACTTCACATTATTTCTAAGAAACTTTTAAAGTACCGCCACTTTAAGGTAGTACTAGAGTAGGCAGAATTAAATCACTAAAATATCTGAACTTGGCATAAATAAATATAGTAGCATGTACTTAATGTGATTTCAGCTTCAAAAACATACTTCTCCGGCCATTTAAATGAAAAAAATTGCAAATATAAAAATATAATTGGTTGTGTAATACATCGCGTCTTATGGGGGAAACGTTTTTACAGAAAAAGACATTTTAAATCACGAAAATGATGGAAGTTTTCTTTGATTTGCAGTAAATTCTCCGTAGTATTTTACATCACTTTTATTTACAGGTCACTGGACATTTGAGAAAGGTATTTCACTTTTTCAGAGGTGAGATGCATAAATCACGAAATCGTGCGCTCGGCCGCCATGTTTATTACATGCTCTTGTGCTCACTTGCTCAAACGAGTCATGCGAGTTCCTAAATGTTGTTTATCTTATACTGTTAACTGATAGATATTAAATCACGTTTCTTCATCATTTTAATTCATAATGTTGTGCTTTGAAACAACTACAATAAAAGTGGATGAAACAATTGTACTTCTCGGGGATACAAGTAACATAATCACTTCGAAAAATTACGGTCCTCGCTTGTGAATATCGATTTGAGATCTATAACGCAATTCAGTGCGGCGCGCTATAAATAAGAGGCCCTGTGATGTATCTCTCCTTGAGAACGAATCCTTTCCTCATCACGTGCTCTCCATTGGTTGACGTAGGATTGCTAAATGTGCGTGTGCTGCATGACATGAGCGAAAGGCGTCATTAGCGCGAGCAAGGTAAGCGATGGGTACGTGCTTGTACGATTGCAGGTTAGTGTCAGGAGCTTGTTTGGGAAAGGAATTGTTCGACGAGGTACACACGGCCTCCTGAAGAGGAGTGAAGTTGTTATCATGTTCATCTTAATTTATATTCTCTAGCTCTCCTTGGGGCGTCTCTGAGGAGTAGACACATTATCGACAGAACTGCATTTATTGGCTCTGAATTTGTTCTACGTACAAATACTTCTCTTCTTTATTTCGCTCTCTGCGATTCCTTTAAATTAAGTCTCAAAATTAGTCTTACAATAAATTTTACTTCGAATATTTCTTGCAAAATACAAGGAAAATTATTATCCACCTTTTAGTGATATATTTATAAAACATTTTTTGAGTTTCTTGTTTATTATTAGACTATAGTTGGTTTCAAATAGCTTTTTGTCGAAGAAAACAATGTATTTGTAAAATTAATATATCCATATTAGCATCTCATTTCTGATACGTTATTTAAACATGCAAAATAATCAAAACTGCCTAGGGAAACAATATTACAAAAATTGTTCAAAATTATCAAATCTGCCTAGGGAAACAATATTACAAAAATTGTTCAAAATTATCAAATTCATCTCCAAAACTTTATGCCAGTCATTTGGATTTGAATAACCGAAGTGCATAAAAATATTATCCTTGTATAACAAGTGAAGAGCAATGACATATAATTCACGTGACTCATCGGATGATTGCAATTATTTATTTTTTCCTCAAGGATTCTGAAACACGCAAGCTTTAAAGTTCAAATTATATAACTCGATTGAATTCAACTTATTGTCATGTAGTTGATTGAATCGTCTAAAGCGAGTTTGATCCTTTATTTTCCCGAAGCAATATTGATTTATTACCAGTAAATGTCACCCATTGTGTATAAACTACAGGAAACTTGGGAATACTCCTATAATGTATTCGAATTCGTATTATTCTGATAAAGGAAAGATTAAGAGTTCATGGCCATTACACCTACATAGCGCGGTATACGTATAAAACCAAACACTATTAAACTTAAAGGATAATTCGTGAAAAATTTTAGTTATATTTATGCATCCACAATAATAGAAACGGAGAGATAAATGTTAAATAAATATGTATGAAATGAGTATAACAAATCCGTATCAAATCTCTGGCAAAATTTGCAAGAACTTGTAATGGCAATAGAATACGAAAAATACGATTATTATAGAATAGATTTTAGAATAATTTTGTCGTAGTTTGTGTCCATGAACCTTATTTCATTGTAAGTAAAATATCTTTCACAAGAATAAACAAATTTTGTGAAATGAAACTATTGAAAGAATATACTCGACTGTTGGAGAGGCAAAACAATCAGGTCGTTGAAATAAGCAACCTTGCTATAGACCGCGCAACATACTTCCTGCTCTCCCCCAGCAGCTACTGGCCAGCCTGCAAACCATGGCTGGGTCTACTAGTGGGGTGGGATAGTCGTACTTTCCAAGAAAACTGCTTCACAGCTCCTTCGAGGTACGTTACACTTCCTAGTATGTCGGTGGGGAAATCTTGAAGGTGGCGTCGGATTAGTCTACCCTTCACTCTGAATGACAAATGTTTTCGGCATAGCTTTTATTCTCCTCTTATTTCACCCCGCACCTTCGCTTTCCAGTCAGAGCGGGAGCTACGTTGCTCAGGTTATATCGTTTGGAGTATGTTCTGACGAATGAAACAGTGGGACGGCCGAAACATTAGTAGTTTCTACAGCCGAGCAGTGACGTCACCCATACAAGTTTTTATTTTCAACTCGGGTTAGAGAATACGAATATATAGAAGTTACTTTCTCTGAGTTAATGAGATGATAGCTACATTAAGAAAGAACTTGCTTACGAACACAATATCAAATTCATATTCATCAAGTAGAAGTGTTCTTTTCACATGTCTGAGGTGCAGATATACCTGCGATAATGAGACCCTTTCACACGGGTATCTGAGATGCCACAAAGCCTGTGGCCGTCTGTTGACTTGTCGGGAGAGCGAGAAAAAGCCTCCGCAATGAGGGAACAGATGAACGGACCAAGTGGTTCGGAGAAAGTGTTGGCTTGATTGTTCCACTGGGCCGTCGTTGCCGACGGTCGCACGACAACCGTGAAGTACTTGCTCTGCGCACATGTAGGATAAGTCGCTGATACGATCGCCCACTTTTTACTCTTCAATATACGGAGACGAAGAAGGAAACTAAAATATTAAAAAAGAACTTGATAATTTATATTTCGCATTAGAAATATGTCAAATTTGGTTTTAAAATGTCAATAGAACTGTTTATTTATATAATATGTAATATTTGAGTAAAAACATCTGTGAAATATTGAAAATCGTACCACTGTACTTCAGATTATATCTCGGTTGTCTACAAATCAAATGAGTCTAGTCATGCTGGGGAAGTTAAGAGTACTCTTATTTGTATGAAGTTACTTCATTCAATGACCTACATCTGTTTCTTACGGCAACTTTTTTCTTTGTGACAGATACCATTGGAGTAATAGAAACGTCCGTGGATGTATTACGAATTAAAGCAATAATAGAAACGAACCACTATATGAAAGAATGCCATGCCTCACTTACGTAATGTTCGATACATTTAATTTTTTTACAGTATATTCAACTAAAGCTGGAATAGGAGTACTTAAAATACAAGTATTTTTTTACAGTAGTGTAAGAGTGCTAAATTGAGAATAAAATCAAAGATGGATTAGAGACGACTAAAGGCGGTGAATTGGAACAAAACTAAGAGTAATAATATTGATACTCCGTCGCAAACATGTTTTTTTCCCCGCATTTCTGGGTGTTTCGAATCATTTGTTGTCAATTACACAATCCAATCAACGACAACCGACAGGCATAATTCCAAACATGGCAAGATGTATTTTACACTTATAAAATCGTAAATACTCTATAAAGTATGAGAATAAATTTTATAAAATTAAAGCTTTTTGGTTCATTTTGTTTGCACCAGCAACCTAGATACCTTTTAGAGTCCTCATCTAAAAGGCTTGTAAATATGCAAGTTAAGTAGGGTACGCACTAGATTTTCTTTAAGGTATTATGTCCTCTTTAAGTTAATTTGTGAACTATTTTGGAGACTTGGAAATATTCACCGAAGGAGTTCTAATTAATAAATAATTCGTTGTACTAATTTTCAGTTGGACGCAGACAATTGAGATTTTAAAAGACTGGTTACAAACTTAGATTGTCGTTTGACTCTTTCTTTGACAAGGGTCTCATTGTCTTCAGCCACGTGGTGCGGCTGCCATTTCCGCAGATTTGGTGAATTATTCTTGTAAAGTGTGAAAAGTTTAACGTCGTCAAGTTCCTATTTACATTGTAGTACTTTTTAAATAACGTATAACAATTTCAAATACTATTTTCTTGCATGATTGTGTTGCCGTATGGCTCATATTAATTTAGTTTTATGTGTACTCAACATTGGCACGGTTGTGTACATTAATTCTGTAGCCCCATCCTGGCCCGGGTTTTTCTCCGTTTTTCCTTCTGGTAGAGGCGGATTTATCATACAGGTTCTCTAGGCTTTGTCTAGGGGCGTGTTTATTGTAACAATAAATCGTGAATTTAGTGTTATTTCAATTCTTGTGATTTGTAAACAATATACTCAGAATAATCTATAGTTCGATAATAGTTCATACATGTAAAATACTTTTTTGTGTTAAATTACAAACATGTTGATATTCTATTAGTATTATAACTCGCAGCTAACTTTTTATCTTATCTAGGAATTTTTGCTGAATTTTTTGAATCCGCCTCTGCCTCAGGGCCCTTGATCGGAATTGATGGGATGGTCCCTTGCTTGCTTCCGGAGAGTAAATTAGTTATTGTCCTCCACGTGGTCATACGCAGTTTGTACTGTTTTTTGACAATAAATTTATTTATTTATTTATATTCATTTGACTCGTCTTAGTAGTTTTTTTTTGCTATGTTAAGCCGGTACTTGATCAGGATATAAAAAAAGCCAACCTGCGAAAGTTTCTTCATAAAAAAACTCGTAGAAATTTGAAGTGAAATAATTCAAAATTTTGCGCCGTAAGGCTATGGAAATACGTCGCCACTGGACAGGGAATGAATGGTTTAAACTAACATTTGAAAAATTTTGGGTGGATCTTTGAGCCTAGTCAATCTGATGGATATAATACCTTCTTTGTCTCCGTATATCGAGATATAATCCAAATTACAGTGTTACGATTTTCAATATTTTACAGATCTGTTTTTACTCAAATATTACATATTATATAAATAAACAGTTCTATTGACATTTTAAACCCAAATTTTTCATTTCTAATGGGAAATATAAATTAACAAGTTTTTAAAAAATTATTTCGTGTACAAAACTGTTATTAAGTATTTCCAGGAAAAACTGATAGAACGATTTAATTATAAAATTTTAAAAGCTACCTGCTAATTGTCGATCTGCCCAAAACTCTATTTAGACGAATATGTATATTACCACAATTCTTCCTGCGGCTCGAAAGAGAAAAATAAGAGATTCAAATATTAATAAATTAAATTTTAGGTTACTTTCATTAATTTCTCCTAAATCAATGATTGATATCTTACACGGTTAAAAGTTTTCTTGTTCCCTTTTTTTACAAATAAAAGGGTTAGACATTTAGTTATAAATTAATTTAAGTTTGCATTAGAAGAGATAGGAACAATGATATAAAAATAGGTTTGACTGTAATAGATCATTATGCGATCTGATTTTATTAGTATATTTCATTTATTGATTGTGATTCTTTTTACTTAAGTATTTTAAATTGCGCTGAAATGCATTACGACTAAGAGTTAGTAGGAGTATGATTTTAGGAGTGATGCCTATATATTTTATTAATAAACGATATATCTTCTTTTTATTCAACCTGCGTTTGTAGCAATGATGTAAATGAAATTGTCTTTCTAAAATGAGCTTCATGACTCCACTTCCGGTCCAGCTGCAGTATCATAAACATCTAAAATAATTCCCGAAATTCTAGTAACATCGTAATAGGATCCACTGCACTTCGTCAATTGTAGGATGCGTTTTCTGAAAGTTCTGTCAAATCGATTTCCGTTATGAGATTCTCAAAATAGTTTTAAAATTTGTTACCGTAGCACTGTTATACTCACTAAGACATGAGCCGCAATGGAAGTAAATTTAAATGTTACATAAAATTTTAAGTATCCGGGTACAAAAAAGCATTATTTCACTTAGTGAGAGCTTCACAGAGATGAGGGCTTTATCTTTAATGGAGATCCGTCGTGATTGAATTCATGTTGCCAACAATTCACGAACCTTGGAAATACCGAAGGAGTTAAAATTGATTCGTAATTAGATTGAACGAGGACAATTATTTTGTGAATTTAAAACTTGAAAATAAATTTAGAAATTCATTTGACTCATTGTTTGACGAGAATTATATTATATTCAGTCACGTGAGACTGCTGCCATTTTCGGTGGAACAGTATTTTGCGCAGTTTTTCTTGAATTATTTCACAAATACCGCGTAAGATTTGAAAATCTTAACATCATTGCCTTGTCTTTTTATTTCACGATGTTATATTTTTTTTGTTTCGCTATGTGAAGCCAATAATTATCAGGATATCAAAATACTTGCGCCCGAGAAATTTTCTTTGTATAAGCCCTCAGTAATTTAAAGTCAAATAATTCAAAATTTTATGCTGTAAAGGTGTAAAAGTTAATCACCACTGAATAGGGAATGGTTCAAACTATCATTTGGAACATTTTTGGGGGGTACTTAAGCCTAGTCGCTCCGACAAATACCTTAACACTACCGCAAATTCCTTCAACACGTGTTCTGTGGAAGAAGAAGCTGGTGTTTGACAGAGTTGGTCGACGGTCACTTAGTACATAACTGAATGCAGGGTGAGAATTGTGATTTAACATTTATGATGCACAAATTCTCCCTCATTACTTGTTAACACTTTTTGACGTGATTTTGGGTACTATGTTTTTTGCCAGTTTCCATGCTAATGTTCACGCATAGTATGTACAAAAATGCTGTAGAAATATATCTTACGTTTTTATGAAGTACATTTTTACTAACTTAGAGCGATTTCAGTTGAGTTCAAAATTATGTTTCAAGTTTGTTCACAACCGCAAATTTGTGCACTTGATTTTGACAATAATTTATTACATTTTATTGACGAATGATTTAGTATTTTTCAAAGATAGACATATTTTGTCAATACCTCTTTAAATTGATGTTAAATCAGTATGCGTTTGATTGTTGTTAGTTTCTAAAACTTTTATTCTTTCTAGTGTAGCGTATTATTAAATTATTACTTGATTTGAAAATAATTGTACAATGATGTAATAATTTCCTGGTGACAAACTTTTTATCTTATCTCGTAGCTAACTTTTTATCTTATCTAGGAATTTTTGTTGAAATTTTTGAATCCACCTCTGCCTTAGGGCCTTTGATCGGAATTGATGGGATGGTCCCTAGCTCGCTTCCGGAGAGTAAATTAGTTTATTGTCCTCCACGTGGTCATACGCAGTTTGTACTGCTTTTTTGACAATAAATTTATTAAGTAATTCATAATACATTTATTTATCAAAGAAATGTCTATTTTATATGAGCAAAGTTTTAAGAAATAACTTCAATTATGGAGATATTTTCATTTTTTTCTCCTCCCTGAAATCTCACAAATCATTCCCGTTGTTATTTAAGGCACGCAAATGAGACAAAGTGGTATCTTGAAACTTGAAAGAAAAAAATGAACTTCGGTCTTGTCTCCTCAATTTTTGTTGATTTATTTGTTCATTATTAACAAGATATCCATTTTATATCATCTTATATTGTGAAAGATATACAAGTATATTATATAACAAATAATTTTTAATAACTTTTTCGTTCCATGTGTTACATAAATGCTTATTCAAATGATTTGAATATTACACATCCCTAATACAATACTTATTAGTAATAAAGCATTAATGTTTTAACTCAATAATAAAACTGTTCCAAACTTTTGTGAGTAGAATAGAAAAGAGAGAAAATGATGAGAACTTTCGTCCGAAAGATTGCTGGAAATCGAGGTGTGTCTTTTTGTTCATTGCGCCAAGAGATATTGACCATTGAAGGTCGTGTAAGTGACGGTTATTGACTCCTGTGACACACCTTGCGAACAGGAGTTTCGAAAGAGTTCCCCCTTCCCTTCCATGCCTTGAAGGAATGTCGGAAGACTCGGGAGAAAGGCATAATTGAATTCTTTCGTTTACTGCGTGGAAGACGTGAATTGATCATAGTACGCATTTGGGATATCTTATTTCAGGCTGTAAGATTTAAAATCTTTTTTTCCTATTTTAAATACGTCTGTAGAATTTTAATTATTGAATAAAACTATATTATTACATCGATCGATTTATTAGCTACTAAAGAGACTACACAACGTTATTACCCCCCATCATCAGGCAAGTAAATTGCAAGTAAAAGCAAATTGCAAGTGCCTGATGACGGCCCACAATGGGGGTCGAAAGGTTGTGTAGTCTCTTTAATAGCTAATAAATCGATCGATGTAATAAGGTCGTTTTTTTTTCAATAATTAAAATCTTTTTAATAAATTTGAAACGGCAAATTGAAGCAATTTTCTCCAGTGAATGTCACTTTACTAACACGTTCAGTACACAATTAAAATACGTCACAACGTTGTGATACCATTGATGTCGTCATTAATGAACGCTACTCACATCGTACACAGAATAACACGGACACGGACTCTGGGATTACAAAGAACTAACACTGTAGAGGAAACAAAAATTAATGGGGAATCGACTTAGCGGCCAACATAATAAAGTAATTAAAATGTATTGTGATAAAAGAATGTTACATCAAAATTAAAAATATTTATTGAAGATGATTTGGTCGTTTTAAATTCATTAATTTTACATGCAGAGGCAATGCGTAATCTTAATCTTTTTTATGAGAACCTATTCAAGCCGTCATACTACAGGTTTAAGGATAACAACACATTGAATAATAAAAAATTAATAGTAAAAAAGCAGCTGCAATGTACGTATAACCACTTTTAGAACAGCGACGTAACTTACTTCTTGGTATTGAATTGATATTTAGGCTTACAGTTGAAGTATTTTTCAGTTAATATTTAATTTAATAGACATCTGGAGGCATATTTAGTTCTGTCTAATACGGAGATAAAACAAAACAACCATTCAATTTTTTGGTTTCCCTGTAGTAGTTCTACATGTTTGTTAGACATTTCACACACCAGTATCTCTAAGATTTAACTTAATCACACGATAGACTCAAATATGTATGCATTGAATTGATAAATATACAGCGCATTGAAATTCGTTTAGATGAAGACAACAGTTATACATTCACTCTACTTGTGACATGAGGCAATAACTGGCATGTTACACTAGCTTTACTTTTACACTTCTGGGTTAGTTCTAGTTAATAAACTCATTTATTAAAAAAATTAGAAAAAGTTGTACATGTGTGCCAAATTTCAGCTTAATCGTGTAATCGAGTTCAAATTCGATTACCTGATTTTCTCTAAACAAACATGTTTACAAATAACCGTGTTAAATCAAAGCTTGTAATGAACTTTTACAGTAATATGTTGTTAAATAATGTAAGACTTACTACCTTTTATGAAAGAACAGTATATATTTTGTATATTTTTCTGAGAGCTTTTAATCATACAATATATACAGTTCGTCTATAAAAGATCGTAAGTCTTGTACTATTCATTTAATTTGATTACAAAATGGACGTTAATTGAAGTAGAATGTTCTTAATACATAGAAAAGGAGGAATTTTTTGGTCAAGTTGAAGTTTTGAGAACACACATTACATTGTAGTGTGAAACTTTCTGCCTATTTATTACATTCGGTACTTGCGCACGACGTGAGTGTCTTATTTGTCAGCGTCTAACGGACCACGTCGCACCTCGCTTCCCTCCGTGTCCATCACTGTCATTCCTGGTTGTGTTTTTGTGACTCCGTTTCTACATTGTGATTTATCTACTTATGTATTCCACTTTCACATTAGTAATTGGCGATTACTTCGACCTCATTCTCTTTTTTAGAAACTTCTGCCCCCATAACTATATATTGAATATTATCATCGGTTGTCCGAAGTCTAATACACCTTTGATTTGCAAATGGGTTTTGTTATAGTATAGAATTTCTTGAGTTATTCCGTACCTTAAATGTTTGCTCATAGATGTCGCTTCCAAAGTAGTTGCACATTCTGACAAGCTTTTCAGAAATTCTAGTTCATTACCTGGTATTTGGTTATTATTTAACTTTCCTACATCTTTTTCTTAGACTTCTTTATTAGTTCAAAAATACAGAAATGGATTTGCTCCTATAATTTTTTTATGTATTTTACGTCGACGATCCTATTCTTTCTCAATTAATTTATCTCCAAGGAAGCGTTTAGACATTTAATGTAGTTTTTCGTACAATATAAACACTTTTCACTCATCGAACAAAGAAATTCTTCGGGCTAAAAATGATTTACTACATAATCAATTGTTTTTGTTGATATGCTACATGTACTCACTAACTCATTCTTATCCTCAGCAATCCAAATCCAAACAAACAATTTATTATTTTACTATTTTATTTATGGATGAGAATAATAATTACAATAAAAGTTCATATTCTACAATGCATTAAGTTCCCCTTTGCTTAAAAGGTTGTATTTAAACGAAGATCGATGTATGAATAGTGATTGCTAATAGAAAGAGAAAATAAAAGCCTGATACTGGACTTTAAATAAAGATGATGATTATCTATATTTATAATAAAACGGAAACTTCATATTTTTCGAATTTGACATTTTACTTCAATCCGCTTCAAAATGAAAATTGGCTTGATCCCATTTCCAAGATTCTTTTTATTATTTTCTCCTCTTTTGTCATGTGTCAATACTCAGGAAAGTATTTCAATTTGTCCAGTGGTTCTTGCATGATGCGATTTAAAAGTTTTGTAATAGTCTGAGTAAATCTGAAATTAGTGAAAAGAAAAGATTAAGGATATTAATGAATGTACGTTGCTCAAGAACTCGACCAAACCACAAACATAAATGAATAATTTTTTTGACGATATTAATAATGATTTAAGAAAGAAAAAATGTCCAAAGAACAGAAAGATTTTTTTCCAAAATCACTAAATTCATGCGAAAAGAATAGTATGTTTTCAACTAGCTATTACATGTAAATCCAAAATATGGCCGGATAAAAAGACTAATATTCTATGAAAAAAGTAAAATAACCGACAGCGTGGCGTCGGTTAGTCTTCTTCTCTACCATATCGCTGAAGGAAAGGGCAATGGTTCGAACCCTGCTCTCTCGAACAAGGAGAGGTTATCAGTTGGGCTTTTCCTTACAAACTCCAGGTAATTTTAATTCGGTACCATAAGTTCCCCAGCAACCCAACATCTCTCCTTCTCAATTCCGTTCTCGAGCCACAGTTAGGTGGTAGAGCGGATCTCGTAGTCTGAACCTCTCCCTAAGACATTACACAAATATATTAAGGTGGGACCAGCACGCGAAATTAGCCGAATCACTGAGATGTATCGTTTTACTTATTTTTTCTAATTATTTTAAAACACAACAATATAAATAATAGTGAAGAAAAAGCGTGAATTAATTTGCATCTATCAATTAATACTTAAGCGCAAACACTATCCACGAATTCGCTTGTAAAAACATGGCGGCAGAGCGCTATGGTGTCATGAATTATCTTATTTAATCCTCACAAATTAACACGCATACTTGATCCTACGGACAACAACCTTTGTGAGTAAAACCTAGTATTTCCTCGACACCTGAAGAGAAAGTTCACCAGCAGTTAGTCCTCAAGTATTCGAAAATACTTCGACACTTGTGGTGTGGATGAAGCATGTTTCCTATCATTGTGTCTGATCAGCCCCTTGTTCTCACTTTTCTTCCCTACCTCTTTTGGTAATGACTGTGACACGTGCTTAAGTTGTCAGAGGCGTGACGAGGTGAGAGGGGCCGGATGGGCGTGGTCCTCGACGTCTATCGACGGAAACTCTGCCCTCGATTGCTTTTCGTGTTGTTGTTTTTTTTTGATCGAAAAGATAAATGATTAAGAGTTAATTGAATTATATCCTTAAAAGTAAAATTGTAGTTTTGAATCATCATTTTGAGACGACTTTATCTAACTTGGTAGTCCAGGTAAGATACGTGAGTCACCTTAATTAGTACGTTTCAAGCAATATAACTTAATGAGTTGAAGAATCAATAAACAAAAATTGATCATTATTATTCGTCCAGACATTAAATTAAAAACTATACTATAATTGTTCAATACACTACAAAAAGTGTCGTTCGACATGAAAGTGTAGTGCACAGTCTACAGCCAAGTGAAAATTGCTACGGGCTGGGACTCGATCCCGGGACCAGCTGCTTTCTTTACAGGGGAGCTACGGCTGCTCCACCCGCGTCGAATAAATCATCATCAAAGAGTTTCTTCAAATAAGAACATATCAGAGTTTAAAAATTAGATATTAGACTTTGAAGGAAACATAAGGAGTAAGAGTTCACTAGATTGTTTTTTTAAATTTTTGTTTGGTACTCTCATCCATCTCATGGTTATTTGTTTCTTTTACGTATAAAACACATTTGATGTATTACCTTTACATTTGACAAATTCCCATATTTTACTCTCCAGAAAATTTTAATTTTTAATCCATAATTGCGATTCTGTTTGGTTGCAGTGCTGTTTAGAGGGAGAATAATATAAACTACAAAGAAACATAATTCCAAAAATCGTTTTCACAAATCCCTTCAAAGTTTCCTCAAACTCCAGACTATATTATCACTCCACTTTGTTTTGGGCCTTTATAACAAATTTTAAATAAATTAAATCAAACATTCAGAATTGTTTCTTATGATCATGTGATGGTTTAAAGTACTAAGAGGACAAACATTTTTTTTAAAAAAATTTCTTTAGATCTGTACCTAATAAACATCATTTCAATTTCTATTTCTTTTCTCTCCACGAAGATTTTTTATTTTCTGTTGTGTTGTTGTGCATCTTTTCTTTTTACATTTCCATGCGTGACCCCAGAGTTTTAAAATCAAACACTTTTTAAATTAAATTAAGTTAAAACACTCATTACTCAGCCATAGACATAGCCAAAGACCCATTCAATTGAAAAATTATTCTGAGAAATAAAGTATTATCGTGTTTAAATTTATAGAAATGCTTACTGATTTAATGCGTGAATCAATGATAGAATTGCCGCAGAATTTATAATACTATTATTAGCAAAATCCTGAATACGTTACTGACTCCGGGTGATCAAATCATTTTCCATTCTTACGAGAATAATTCACGTTTATGTCCGAATGTGGCAGAAGGTTCTCTAGGCAGTTGTCTAGGGGCGGCGTCTATTGAGATAATAAAACTTGAATTTAGAGTTATTTTAATACTTACGATTAAAAAAACTATTTTCCGAAAAACATATAGTTCGATAATATGTTCTTGTGAAATAAAGTTTTTGTATTAAATTACAAATTAGTTGATATTGTATTGATATTATAACATATAGCTAACTTTTTATCTTAACTAGGAGTTCGGTGAACTTTTCAATCAGCTCCGTCTTAGGGCCCTTGTTCAGAATTGATGGGATGGCCCCTAGTCTCCTCACGAAGAGTAAATTAGTTTGTCCGCCACGTGGTCATACATAGTTTGTACTGGTTTTTTGACGATAAATTTGTTTAGATGAAATATAAGATCTAACATCTCCGTGATATGAAATTCATTTGAATTTCCTTTTGTTGCAGTTTTACTCCGTGGATGCCAATGCGACACCGGTGCGTCTGCCGAAGCCGTCTCCCGGAGGGGTGAACACAGTGAGCGGCAATGAAGGGGCGTCCGAAGAACTTCTCAAGTACAAGTGAGTTACATGTTACTCTTTCTTAAAATGGATGACTCGCGACATGTTTTGATTTATTTGAAGTAAGATTTCCTGTCATATAGGACTGAAGAAAACGTAAATAACTGTATAAAATATTTGCCATGACAAGAGCTAACACTTACTCGCATTTTACTTGTATCTCTTTGGCATAATTACGTTTCTGAAATATTTTTGCATTGTCACTAGTTACATTTAACCCATGATGTGATATAACAGTTCGTTCCACAGCAACTTCATGACTCAACTCATACAATTATTTATACTTATTATGATATTGGTGAATTACAAGAGCAGAAAAAAACAATTAAAATTGGCTGCTAATCAGTAGATGTCAATCTTCTCACATGACTCTTAACTATGAGCTTTACTCATTTCTGTGTAACGTTCCTTCTGTCTGGATTTTAAAGTAATTCGTAATTACGTACATAATAGTATACAATACTGAAAGCTGTGTATTTTTGTAGGTTTTCTCAGATATATTTAATTTTTAAAAATAAAAAAGTGAAAATTTAATGCAACGAATGTAGAGAAATATGGAAACTAACGTACTAATTTAGAAAATTGTATAAGAACTTATATTGTATATAATTGTGTTTATAATTATTATATGTAATATTCAATATTATTATATATGTTTTATTTGTGAATTGTTTAAATTTGAAATGTCCAAGAATGATTATTATTTGTTACTTTTCAAATTCGGAGCAATGCCTGGCAGTTCTGCTGGTATTTAATAAAGTAGCGATGGAAAAATATTTTCAAAGCACAGATATATATATATATATATATATATATATATATATATATATATATCTATATATATAT
>NNCF01131420.1:19248-73907 GCA_002313205.1 Laupala kohalensis | reverse complement strand
ATATATATATATATATATCCTGGAGTTCATTCACGTCCTCTGAAGTTCTGAAACATATAGCTGGAACTTATCGTCTAAGTGATAACCTCTGTGAATATGACTTAGCACCCAATTTACTTCCACTCATCACCTTTCGTGTCTCTCTCATTGTGCGCAGTTCTCCGACGCTTCTGGGAGGGGGTGCCGGTGCTTGGCAGAAGGCGAGTCTTCAAGTTCCCCGCGCAGAGCAACCTCTCATGGCGCTTCCCAACACCTCCAAAGGGTACTTCTGCGAACGCGAGGATCGAACCCCAGTCCCACCGCCGCGCCGCAAACGAGCCTCCGCCTCCACTGGAGGCACAACACCCCGTCCTGGAACTGCACACCCTGTCCGTGCTCCGCCCCCGCGCCCTCCGTCACAACCGCTCATGCCAGCTGCTCCGGAAGCCACCACAGCCATCTCCTCCAAGCAGTTGCTGAGTCCGCCCAAACCGCGTCCCGTACACACCTCGACGGTGTCTCTCCCCGAATGGAGGGATCTGCAGAGATCCGACGAGGATGAAGACACCACGGTGATACCTCCGAGGCGTCCTGCGTCGGCGAGTCCTCGACCGACGCTGTTGAGACCGCCGAGTGTCACCTCGGTGTCCGATGCGACGCTGGAACGCGTGGGGACGTATCTGCGGCGATGTCGAAGCTTCGGGAACATGTCGAGCAGTGGACTGGTGGACAAATTGTCCAGCATCGATGCAGATTCGGATTCCGATGTGGATCCATGGGAAGGTAAATAAATCTACTTGGAAAATTGTCGCGGGACTCGAACCCGGGACTTCCTGCTTTGACCGCACTGCACTACCCGGCGTGACTCCACAAATCCCTACACATTCACCTAACCTGCTCCGGCAAGCCTTTGACACATCCCCATGTTGGGGATAAGTGCTCAGGGGCGGCTCCCTATGCTGCGTATCATATGTTATCATCATTTAATTTCGAGGTATCTATTCGCAGAGGAAATGTTCTTTCATCTACAGCCAAGTGAAAATGGAAACGGACCGGGANGTTCTTTCATCTACAGCCAAGTGAAAATGGAGACGGACCGGGACTCTTGTGTCTTGGTCTATTGACAGTGCACAGTACAGCACCTGTGCAGCCACAGCAAGACGTCTCGGGTTCGAGTTCCGCCTCGTCACCATTTTCATCTGACTGTTGATGATTCCTCCACGATAGGTGCGGAAGTTAAGAGTTGGAAAATTGTCGTTCACTGCTCGTATTTCATTTATTTCCATCCACCAATCAGTGGCGGAAGTACGGAAATTAGCGTGGAAAAAAAGAATGACTTGACTAAAAAGAAAAAAAAGTTAAAAAAAGAATTGCATTTACTAACAGAGCGCATTACTCGAGATTCGAAGAGTAATTTTCTTTGTTATTAATTTAATTTTCTACATGGGTTAACTGGAGCTGAGAACAATCTATGTAAATGAAGCTATCTACAGAACTATTTATTATGTATGAATCTATAATGTATGTAAACTTGATTGTCATGTTCAAGTGACTCTTCACACCAAAACTGATCGCACGTCACAAGTGGAACTTATGTTCGTATCATATCCGTTTCTAAGTTGAAAGTCTCCCAGGGGACTTACATCTAGTAAGTACGTGTTTGGCAAACACGGGGTCGCGAGTTGAGTCTGGCATTACTTCCACTTAGTTGTGCTAGGCTCCTTCCTTTCTCTTTCCTGACCTTCCTTAGTCACCTCTTGTTCTTTTCGATCCCGACGCTATTAGGGCTAGGGTATCTTTCATTTTCCTCAGGATTTATTGTAATTCAGGAGACTTTTTAGTGGGTGTGGTTGAGTCATTAGGCGAGTCCCACACGCGGGGAGAGACATCTTGGCTTTCCTTAGTGCGTAACTGCATTTTCCCTACCTGTACCAAATTTTAGGGCTCTAATGACCTCGATGTCGACGAGCCGTAAAGCCCCACAAAATGAATGGTTTTATAAGATTCTTCATTTCACTCTCTTCTGTTATTGCGTTTATACCGTTGAGGATGTATGAACGTGCCAGGCGCTAATCAAGAACATAACCAGAAATGAATCTTTCAAGAATGGTATCTATTTTGTTTGTATGAAAAATAGTCATAAAAGCAACAGTAATTGAGGTGTATATATATTCATTATTTTACCATTCAAACACTATATTAGAAGAATAGCGTCCTGTTCGACTAGAGTTCTCTACTTTTGCAACGTTTTAGCTTACGGAAAGGACCGAGAAGTTTCTTGCTATCCTTTTCTATATTAAATTTGTGACACGTGTGATAGTTTTTTAAATCGATTACATTAGGTATTACATTGGAAGGAATTTAAAAATAGTTCTAGCTGTGAATTTATTCATAAGAACCCGTACCCAAGATGGTTTTATTCGAATATTCGCCCCGCAAGATACGAATTGTATTAAATGAATTGATAGATAATAGATAATAATTTGTATGTATTTCTCGTTTCCGCCACGACGACGACGTCCACTCCCGTCCCGTTTACTCACTAGACACATCGTGAAATGCTTTTGGGGGGAACAGTGTCTAGATGGAATCTAGAATGTCGTGTCAGAGTATTACAACTGCGGTTGTAAGCCGCAATCATCACACCTATATGAACTAAGACATAGAAGTTAAAAGCTACACATTTTTTTGGCCCCACTGGGATATCTCCATTAAAAGGAAGCGCGCTAACCCTGAGCTCGATAATTGTTTATTGTTTCATTTTGTAAATTCAGTCACATGGTATCTCATACTTCTGTATATAACTGATGGATGATTTTATTTTATCAGGTGTCGATGACTTCGAACACCCGTGTGGTCCTCTTCGAGGCAGTCCCCCACACACCCCGCGCTCTCGAGTGGACCGCCGGAAGATATCTGCCCCTGGACCCACGAGGAGAGTGAGTGACACCGAAGGGCGGAAGCGGAAGACCGGCGTTTCAAACACTGCACCCGTCTCCACCTCCACCCCCGCCGGATTCAGCCCGGCCTCCGACGAAGAAATCTCCACCGGTCGATTCTTCATCTCCTCCGCGGAAGACGACGACTGGTTCAACCGAGACTACCATCGCGCCCCCGCGACTGAAGAACCCAAAGAACCCCAAGGACAGATCGGCGAAGTGAAGAAGGAACTGCAGTCCATCATCTACAACTACAACCGCACAAAGAAGATCTCCACGTCGTCCATGAACGAGGTGTTGCCCACCCAACCGGTGCGACTGCCCAAGAAGAAGAAGATCTCCGTAGCGAGTATTACCCCGCCTCCGTCTCCGATGTCTTCGGATGTGGAGGACGCGGTGCCGGAGTCGGCGGTCATCAACGGCGAGGAAGGCGGCGACGCGACGGCGCATTCGACGTTGTTGCGTCTGCTGCGGGAATGTCAGAGCATCGAGGGGGCGTTGGAGGATATGACGACGCTGGAGACGGATGTGCCGAGCGTACACCACGCTTTGCGGAAGCTATCCAAGAACAACCACCATCTCAAGGTGAGAGAAGGATACTAGGATACTAGGATTCATGTAAAAGTGCCAAAGCTATAGATCACCCTAACAGACACAAACTTGATGGGGAAGACACGGAGTATTTCTTATTCTTTTGTTCATTTATTTGACCAACGGCAATTGACTGTCTAACCTATTATATTAATATTTTACTATTATTATTCATTATTATCAATAATTTCCAATTATTCACTACTTTTTATTTACTGATCTCTCTCTCGCTAAGGAGGGTGACGTGTAAAAATATTGAAAAAAATCGATATTAGATTTTTTGGAGCCGTTGTTTTCGGAGCCGTTGAGATGGATAAGAACGACCCGATGTGTTGTAAATTCACAATCGGTACACATGGGAGATAATATACCCTTATAATCCCTGCGGTTGGGGTTGGAACAGGGGACAAGTAAAAATAATAAAAAACGACATATTGGTGTTGAATAAATCATTTTTAAGAAGCAGAAGAGCATAGTTACTCTCTGTTCCCCTTACGTCCAGGATTGCTCAAAGATGAAATATACTCCCTTTAGAAAGGGGATAATAAGGGGTGAAATGTAAAAGAAAACGAAGCTGACTGATATTACCGTCGGGATCGCTGAAATTAGTAGTGACATTCCCGAAGACGCCACAGTCCACAATTAGGCTCCTATACACCCCAGCACCTCTAATGATGCCATGAAAAATGATTCGAACTTCACACACAACTGCGACTAGTACTATTAATACTATCATACACGCCAATACTATCAAACCAACATTAATGGGTAACTTCCTCACTGGATATCAACGGGAATGTGAAAAAGAATAAAGTTAAAGACACATTACAATACAAACGTGGGCAAAACCGCGGGTACTCGCGTAGTATTTATATACACCATATCTGCCAGTCATGTAGTTTCCTGAGGTCCCTCCAGCATTCTCGTCCCTGCTTCAGGGAAACAGACGTGGATTTACCATCTAATCTCGTCATTTCCTGGTTTTATTTTTATTTTTTGATATCTTGTCACTTGCATTCAGTTGCGGTTAGTCCTGTTTCTTCACATTATATAGAAAAAGTCAGCTTACTTTGCTTCGATAAATTCAACTTAAGAAGAAAAAAAACGTTAACGGAACTGTTCATTAGTTTATTGTGTATTAGTCTCAGTAAATTACTTAATTGTCCTCAATGTGGTCATACGCAGTTTGTAACAGCTCTCTTGACAATAAATTATTTATTTATTTATTTATTGTCAATCTAACTGAGTCGATGTTGGTATACAACCTGTACTCAATGTAGGCAACGTTGTTTTTACTTCTCCATCGTTCAGAAGAGTAATGACAAGGGTACCTCCCATTCTGTTGACAAGGTATTCCAAATTGAATTCACAGCCAACGTCGGACAACATTCAATTCACTTGCTCTTGTGGCGCTGTTCAGTTCCTCCTGCGTGGGGAACGAATACTTTGTGTTTGTTGTGTTATTAATTTGTATTTCTTTACAACAAATAGTCGCTTTTCTTACTACTATTAATATTTATTTGGATATTACTTTAATTCTTTGTGACCACGCTTTCCAGCATTTTGTCATAGACACAACCTAATTATATTTGGTGATACTTTTTTCAGTGATATTTGGAGTTAGTGGCATGAATCTCGTTTTATCTTGAAAGGGTGAATTTCTATTATTTTATCGCTCGGAATAATAAGTGGTAGTTTCCTTTATTAATTAAGTTTAATTGGGCACTGAACGCGGTCTTGATGAAGGATCGAAGATTACTGTTTGTACTAAGGGAATTCAACAGTGCATTATAACGCGTTTGTAGAATTGTTTCGGCTACCGAATTGTAGAATAAACGTTCAGAAGTATTTCACTTAAGGTTTTTTTCGTACTTTCAATCCATCAAAAATCAATTCCCACATTCTTTCGCAAACATCTGTGTTAGTAATTAATTCATATATTTTTAAATTTTCGGTAAGTTATCAGTAAAACTTGACAGTAAATTCAGGGTAGGTGATTTTGAGTAGTAAGGTTTCTTACTTCTTCTTTAATAGTGCCCAATCTATTGAATATAGTTTTCCCGAATTACTTTGGTTCGCCTCGTAAGTGAAGGATGTAGCGGAGCGCTTTAACCTCACATTATCAACTGATGAGAAAGGTATTGTGCACTGTCGCCAGAACGCGAGTGAGTTTCAAGGATTTCTTTCACAGAGGTTGGCAATCTGTGTAAGGCCTCAATCTTGTCTCTCATAATCTTATTAGTTGCTGGATTTATAGTGTTATCCATGAATAATTCAAGTAGTACTCACCGTTGCCATCATACCCGATGGAAATTTTTGCATTTATGTTTCCAGAAATTTTAAAGAAGTATTTTCTTGAATTTGAAGCCAAATTTCTTTTGTGATTTGCTCCTCGCATCGCTCAGTGACATCTTAGCGAACCCAGTCTTCAGTTCTTGCCTCTTATTACATTTACGTGATTTTATTTTACTTAACACTTGTCTTACAAAACATCAGCTGATCACCAATACTCAAGATGGCGGTTCTCAAGATGGTAGTTTGAGGTTTATATCGTTCAAGTTTAGGTTGGTTTTTATTTCCTTAGACAGGGATGTTGAATTTGGTCGTTCCACTTTTACATGAATCCTGGAGAAAAAAATAGTTTTTGTAATAGTCAAAAGGTTCCTACCGTCTACTGTACGCAAGAGTGTAGACGCGTGACGTACGTGTAGAGTACATGCAGAACCAGTTCATTTGAGACATTTTGCAGAGCGTACCTTCTACTCAATTCACACTGAAAATTATAACCCAAACAAACTACTTCCATGAAAGTTTTTAAAAAAATCTTAGTCACAGTATTAGCGTTTGTGTTAAATTATTTCCTGTAGTACTCCGATATTGATTCCGCATCTCATTACTGCCTCAAGTTGCGGTAAGTAATTACTAACTATAAATTATGAATCATAACAGTAGGAATAATTATTTTCAACATGAAATTGCATTGCATTTTATAAAGGAGTGCTTTATTTTACAAGGATCAAATCATTCAATATTTTCCCTTAACTTTTGACCATTACGAACAAAAAGAACTGATCACCTAATATTCTCATAAGTTCGGATCAAAGAGCTGAGTCCTATAAGAAGCGACATGGATAGCAGCTGATGAGTTCTCCACGTTCAAGAACGATTCCGTAAAGTTCGTCAATTTACACTTAGCAACTCGGTCCTTTCGAAAGATTTCTCTTTTTCAATAATCCTTAATGAGTTGGTAAATATTTCTAATTGTTTGATCTAATAACGGCATAACGTAAACTATTGGATTGTTCTGAGTTGTGACGAACTTCGGTTTTCACTGTGCTGAAACCTACATCTCGCCTGTATAAAGAACTTAATTTACTTGTGCTTCCAGGCGTATTAATCTTGAGACGTGATCTAATTTAAACAAGGATAAAACGAGGTTTATATTTCTGTAAAATTAAGTTCTTGGAATGAGGTGAGAACATCATAAATCTCGTCGATTTTTATAACTAAACACCCCTAAAATAATTGTTCAATTAAAAAGCAAATGAATAAGCGTTTACTTATTTCTATTCATTTAATCAAAAAGGAACTATCAATAACTCCGAAGTTCAGATGAGAATATACGTATGTTTGAAACATCTGTTTAAGAGAAGAGAAATTTTAAAGGCGAATCCTGAGATTTTGTTGAAAAAACAAAACAACCTTAAATGCATGTACGTTACATAATTTTAAAATTATTTTAAATTATTAATTTTAATTTCCTCGATAACACAAACTATGCGTTAAAGCACAGGGAAATATTTATCTACTTACGAATTTCTTGTCAGCATAGATGTTTGAAGTAATTTATGAAAGTTAATCTTTCGCCCAGGATGTTAGGAAAATTTCCCACCATTTTCTACATTATTTTGAACAAAGGATTAATCACTAAATTCTATTATTTAATAATATTAAGTTATTGCCTTTAATATAGAGATTGTTCATAACATGAAAGAATTATTCCATCTGAACAGGATGGCACCAATGGTGTTGACGAACTGAGGCAGTTGACCCCCCCCCCCTCACCCTTCTTACAAACAGTGCAGAATTTTATAAACTTTATCATGTAACTGTTGAATATAATTATGAGACGTGCATTTATAATAGAACTCTTGAATGTGGCGTACTTAAATGAGGTCGGAGGGTGCAATCAGGTCTGGGCCTCCACATTTGAGGCCTCCAAATGGGTCGGCTGAAATAGTAAAAGCACGTAAATATTAAACCAAATATTTCTAAAAATAGTTGTCTGTCATGTATGTATGCGGATAATTAACGTACCTTGATCACGTCTATGACCTCCCCATGTTCCAGATCGTGGATGTGTCACTGCTTCTGAATTCAAGGATTAACACTTTTTTTTTATCCTGAAATTTATATTCGTCTTCTTATCTCTAAGTTTGATCTCGCATTTCTTCCAGCAAATTCACAGGTCGTAAAAGTGTGTCGATCAAATGTTAAAAGTTTTCTTAAACTCCAGTGGTGTCAGTTTCATCAAGCTGTGAATGAAAACGGCGGTCGGTCAACCTGTGTGAGGTTTTCAGTTGGAGGTTTCCCCTCACCTACTCCAAACAAATGTCTCTTAGGTAATTGTTCCCCGACAACCTATCTTTTCTCCTTCCCAATTCCCTCACCCAAGTCACATTTAGGTGGAAGATCATATACTAGAAATCTTCAGTGGGCGACAATAGTGGTGCGGGGAGGGGAGAGGTATGGGAATAAGCTCAATTTATTTCGTAGTAATAATTGAAGCTATCCAAGGTTTTGGGTAAAAATGTACAATTTTTCCAATTCTAACTTTTCTCATTTTTTTGGCACCGGTAAAAACAGGTGTTACTAGGCGATTAATTACATAATTTATGGCTTAAATATTCCCTATTCGTTTATGGCTTAAATATTCTCTAACGAAGAACAGGCATCAGAAGAAAATGAATACAAATAAAATAAATAAAATTTATTATTTAAACTTTATTGATCAAATCGTGTCTTTGTTTTAAGGAGAGGGAACTAAACAACCAAGTGACTCAGAGCCACGACTCTGGACTGGACGTTCGCGGGACCCTGGATCGAGCAACACCTTTGGAAGACAATTCGATTATGACGCTTCCAGCGGCTAAGAATGCAGACTCCGGAGTGGATGAAGACGAAGGACAAGCATCACGAACCACGATAGTCACCGCCTCCGTCGAGAAATTGCCTGGTTCCGAGACAGTCTCCACAGGGACAGAGGCAACGTCAGTGAAGCGACGCCATCCCACCGCCGCCGTCGCCGCACGCCACGACGACGACGACGACGCCGGTTCCAGTAGCGGTCGTTCTTCCATGACGCCGTCTCTCTCCGAGCTGGAAGCGGCACTTTCCGACATGCTGGAGAAGTCCGCAGCGGACGAAGACGATCGGGCTAGTCCCTTGCCCACTGAGCAAGTTCACGTAGTTCCTTCATCTGCCACTGCACTCTCTCCGGCGACACTTGTCAACGATAGTGCTGCTACCAGGAAAGATGTGGCGGAACTGGTAACTACTACGGGACCCATGCTGATACCGAAGATTTCCGTGACGTCCGACAGCTCTCCTAGCGTGCACTAAGTGCACCTTTTGTTGGAGATGATGTCGCACCGAAATCTTTCGAAATGGGAGTAATTCGTTTGGTTTATCACAGATTTTTATTAATTGTCACAGCTAGTAAGGAAATACTCAGAAAATATGTAACTTTAAATTTACCATTTTTCAACACCCTCTCACCTTTATTATGCCCCTATAACGATACCTCTGACTGCCATTCACGCCCCAAATTATGTAACGCTAGGCTTACCTTCCTCTCCACTTTACAAAAGTTTTTGTTGATATCGTAAAATTTTTGGGAAAAAATTAATGTGTAGATTTACTTCTACGTTCCTATCTGTCCATACTTTAATTTCTATGGTTATCCAACGATAACGTGGGTTATCATGACGTGGGATATTGTCGCGAGGATAACATGTATTACACAGTAAGTAAGGGAAATAGATATTATAATGTATTCTTTTACCATTACTGAACAATTCGTCCAGAAAACGCCAGACCAAATGTTTACCAGGTGTGGCACGAACACTCTTTTTGGGTACTACCCGTGATGTTTGGTGCTAGACAATCATAGGTGGCATTTCGAACATACTGCACATTTCAATTGTTTGGCATTCACATATGGTTTCAACAGATCGCCTTAAATTTGAATGAAATTTTTTCGGTAAAAGAACCAGTGTTGCAAGATCATACAAGTAACCTATGATGATTTTTCCATAGTTTTTCATGCACAATTACGGCGTTAAATCAGTTTTTATGTCTCGTGTAAAAATGTTTTTGACAGAACGTTTTCCACTTACATGCCTCGATTGCTCAGTGTTCTCATTGTATGGTTGATACATGGAAACATGACATTTTTGAAGATTAAAAAGGTTGTCGAAAATGTTACGTTACACCGAGGCCAACGACCCCCTTTCCCGCTGCATCGTTCTGTAACGACACCAATAGCCCCCTTACCTCCCGCTGGATGCCACACGTAATATATGGACGGTCCCGAAGATTAGAGCTATTGTAAATCTGTGGTCCATAAAGAAGGGAAAAATAAAGTAATGAATGAAAGAGGGCAAGACAATTTAACCACCTTTCTTTTCAATGACTTCAAATAAAAATTTGTATTAAACTAAATTTTTATTCAAGACTCAGCCATTTTTATACAGAGTAATATTTTTCTCCATCGTGATAGAAAATCTTGACATAGTTCGGCTCAAAATTTTTTTAAACCTTCTTTCGTTTCTAGTTTTGCAAAATCATTTACCGATATAACGATTCCTGATAACTTATCAACCAGGAAAAAATCCAGTGGGGACGTTTGAGAAAGAAGTAATACCAGGAGGTAATGTTTATTGAGAAGAAATACGGTGCAATCATTTCTCTTTGCCGTGACTCACGTATGATCTACGAAAGGGAACATACAAACCACCGAATCTCGCAATACAAATCACAAAAGTTTCACAATTCGTCATATGGACAGTCGCTGGTAATCAGTTATATTGTGATTGGCCAAAACATAAATGTTTTAGAAGTAGATAAATGATCCATGATTTAAGTATGACACACTCATGTTATATTAAATGTAATCAAGTTGCGTAAGATCTTGACATACGATCGGCTATTACATACAAAAAGCATAATTTCGCTTTTAGTAAATATATACAACAATATGTGAATAATTTCTAAAAATTATGCTATTTTTCAGATCATGTTTGTATAAAGTATTTTTAGATGGATCATCAGATCTACGAACAATTTACTAGGATTCTAAATTGTTTAACTTAACAATAAAAATCATGCTGAATGTTATCAAATAATTGTTTGTTTGAATTTCTATGTACCTAGTATGAGATGAAGGTTTATGGTACGTAGATGTAGATAATTGTACAGATTATAATTTTAATAAAAAACTATAAATTTATGAAACATTAATTCATTACTCTCTAACCATTGAACGAGAAAACATATTCTGTATCTGCGATTCCATTGGTATGATGTATTTCTTTTGATAGTTTCCGAGAGTTATTGTAAACTTAGGTGCTTTATTCTACAGATAAAACTTTTGCAAGTAACGGCCAGCAAAAGAAAATTATGAAGATATCAATGGACATCACACCTTCGTTATGTCTGCACATTAATTTGCAGAAACCAATTTTTTTTTTCATATTTGGTCATTAATACTCTTTGTATTTCTTTCAACATTGCCAAGGTTTCATCAATTTTATTTCACCACCTTTAGATGTTCAATATTTAGAATTCAGGTACCTAAGCACAATTGTACAGTGTACACTCCCTGTAATGTAATGCAATGCAGCCCAGAAGAAGCCAGAATAAAATTATCAAGGCGTTGGCAATTCAAAACAAAACACCATGAATATATCTGACACAAACGAAAAGGATAAACTTAATGATTTTAAAGGTCCGAAAAAGAAATTCGAGTATAATTTTGCCCATTTTTGAGGAAAGAAGTCCTTTTACTTAGAACCTCGTGGAAAATCGTAGAAGTTGATTCTGAAACGAAACTTAGATGAAAGTTTCCACCGTGTCACCTTCATATCGTGTAAGAAACGTAACTTTTTGTTACATTTATTTAATATTTTCCTCTTTCATTAAATAGTACGTTAGTGTAATGTTACAGCACTGATGGTCTGTACATTCCTTCGGGAGTCAGTTCTACATTGTGTTCTTGGATGCGAATCTCATTCGTCAGCAAGCAACCGAGTGCGCCGATACTAAAGTGTTGAGTATTGTTGTGAAAAGGTTAGCGATTGAAGAAGTCAGTGTTGTCAATCCATATTTGACGAATGATAGTTCAAACGATTTATTTCAATAATATGTCCCGTGTTTCAATCTTTACTGTATTACTAATTATAATAAATTTTAATAATAAATTTATTGTCAAAAAAGCAGTACAAACTGCGTATGAACACGTGGAGGACAATAAAACTAATTTACTCTCCGGAAGCAAGCAAGGGACCATCCTATCAATTCCGATCAAGGGCCCTAAGGCAGAGGCGGATTCAAAAATTTCAGCTAAAATTCCTAGATAAGATAAAAAGTTAACTGAGAGTTATAATACTAATAGAATGTCAATATGTTTGTAATTTAACACAAAAAATTTATTTGACATGTACAAATTATTATCGAACTATAGATTATTCTGAATATAGTGTTTATAAATCATAAGAATTGAAATAACACTAAATTCACAATTTATTGTTTTAATAGACTCACTGCTAGACAAAAACCTAGAGAACGTCTATAAGACATCCGCCTCTACCCGAAGGAAAAAACGGAGAAAAATCCCGGACTAGGATGGGGCTACAGAATTAATGTATACAACCGTGCCAAAGTAGAGTATACATAAAACTAAATTAATATGAATCATAAGACACAACATAAAACTAAATTAATATGAATCATAAGACACAACATAAAACTAAATTAATATGAATCATAAGACACAACATAAAACTAAATTAATATGAATCATAAGACACAACATAAAACTAAATTAATATGAATCATAAGACACAACATAAAACTAAATTAATATGAATCATAAGACACAACATAAAACTAAATTAATATGAATCATAAGACACAACATAAAACTAAATTAATATGAATCATAAGACACAACATAAAACTAAATTAATATGAATCATAAGACACAACATAAAACTAAATTAATATGAATCATAAGACACAACATAAAACTAAATTAATATGAATCATAAGACACAACATAAAACTAAATTAATATGAATCATAAGACACAACATAAAACTAAATTAATATGAATCATAAGACACAACATAAAACTAAATTAATATGAATCATAAGACACAACATAAAACTAAATTAATATGAATCATAAGACACAACATAAAACTAAATTAATATGAATCATAAGACACAACATAAAACTAAATTAATATGAATCATAAGACACAACACCATCATTCAAGAAAATAGTTTTTGAAATTGTTATACGTTATTTTAAAAGTACTACAGCAATGGTGTGATAAAGAACAAGACTGTTTTGACTTTTCTTAAAGTCAATAAATTCTTCTACATTGTACAAGCACTGGTGTATGAGGTAGCTTTTAACAGCGGATTTGAAGAGATTCAATTTCATTATATTTTTATATTTTTGGGGAGAGAATTCGCGGAAGGGAAAGTTTGCCGAATGATATGGTACTTTTTGGCAAAAAGTGGTTGACACTAGTAGGACGATGAATGTTATTCCTATTGCGTGTATTGTGTTCGTGAACAAGACAGTTTCGTATGAAGCAAGGGTGGCACTTCAGTAATTCGGACTTAACAAACACAACCGTTTCATAAATATAAATGCAGGGAAGAGATAAGATATATAATTCCTTGAATAAAGGTTTACAAGAGTTTCAGGGGTGAGATTTACAAATTATCCGAACTATCCTCTTCTGATTTCTGAAAGTTTGAATGCTCTGACGGGAATTGCCTCAGAAGATAATGTCGTTACGTAAATGGGAGTAAATCTTTGCAAAATATTTGCAACGGGAAATACATGGACTAACTACGTTAACTAACATTCGGAATGCGTAACACAATTTGCTTAATAGGGAATTAAGTTTGTTAACGTGACAATTCCATTTGAGATTGTCTTGCATATGGAGACTTAAGAATTTTGTATTCTTAACAGTTTAATTGTGTTCCATATAAAGAAAGAGAAACTTGGGATAAAAATTTTGTAATACTATTGTGAAATGACATGAACACTGTTTAGTAAGTGTTTACACTGAGAAAATTTGCATGGAACCAAGTCGAGAGGTAAGACAAAACGTTTTGAGCGTTGGCGTGTTCACATAGTAAATTAGTGTCATTAGCAAAAATAACCAATTTGCAATCTGATGTGTAGGTTGGCGTGTCGCTCACATACAATAAAAAAGTATAGTGCTCAGAATTCCGAAAGTAAGTGACTTTCTTTCTGAAAGACAACGCTCAAGTATTTTATTTTTAGTATAGGATATTTCGACCTGTTGATATCTTTTAAATAAGAAGTTAGTCATTGATGTGGAAGTCCACGAATACCTAATGAATGCAATTTGGAAAGGAGAATTCCGTGATAGATGACATCGAATGCTTCGAATAAGTCAAGAAAAGCACCCTGAGGATTTCCTGCACGGTCATGAGACGCGGTAACTTCGTTTAAGAAAGAAAATATGGCGCTTGTAGTCGAAACGGATTTCCGAAAACCGTGTTGATCGTCAGAGAGAATGTTATTTTTTGATAAAAATCCAAAAGACGCTTATAGAACAATTATTCCAGGATTTTTGAGAAAGTGGGTAGTAGAGACATTGATCGATAATTTCCAACATTAAATTTGATTCCTTTCTTGTGTAAAGGTTTTTAATTAGCTCTCTTAAACATATCAGGAAACATTCCTTCCGATAAAGAACTATTAATTTTTGAGTGGATTTAATTAAACATGGGACGAAAAATTAACAATAAACTCCGACATATCATCTGTCTCCTGAAAATTTGTTTTTTAATGTGCTGATGGTTCTCATGACTTCACTAGCGTTAGTTTTGTAAGTGAACATAGAATGGTGCACGCGAGTTGATATAATTGGAGGACATTGATTTGGAGATATTGAGTTCGTTATTTTACCTACTTCTGAGAAGTAAGAATTAAACAAATTTGCGATATCCTGTGGATTTTATACGATTTTGCCATCGTTTAGTAGAGTAATATTTTCTTCGCGATTTTGAGAAGGTACGTGTTATTTTTATCAATATTCTACATGGCTTTCGTCCGGTTGTTCGATTTTAGTACCTGTCTGTCGTTTTCCATAACTTTAGCTGCATAGACTACTTTTCGAAGAATAGTCTTAGTAATATTCACGAAAATAATCATGGAATTTGGGTTGTTGCTTAGTTTTGAAAGAAAATATATACGTTCTTTGTTTTTTGAAGGAATTCTTATCCCTTCAATTCATCAATTGTATTTATTTGTGTTAATTAACTTTTATGGGAATGCTAGAATTGTAATGTTTTTAGGAATATTGAGATAAATACATTGAATTTGTCGTCGGTGTTTTGGCAATTGTAATCATCTTACCAAGTTTCTTCACGCAAATAATTTATAAATATGGATAGACTTGTGTAATTAAACTCTAGAAAACATGTAAATGATATTAAGTGGTATTAGTTTTATCTTTAATAGTCAATACTTNACGAGATTCCATTGTTGACTATAATTTGATCTAGCAATGTTTGAGATGAGCCGGAGAGGCGAGTGGGGTCGTTTATCGTAGTAATAAGGTTGAAGGAGTCGATAAAATTCTTGAATCGATTAATTGGTGAATGTGCGGAGTCTGATGTACTCAGGAAATCGATGTTGAAATCGCGACATATAACGATAGATTTAGTAGATTTATGTGTGATATGTTTAAAAACAATTTCGAAGTTTCAAAAAAATATGTCAAGATCTGATTGAGGAGGTCTATAAATACACAAAAACATAAATACCGGTGTCGGTCAGTTTAACTGCAGAAAATTCGAACACATTATCAACGCAGAAGTTCTCGTAGCTTGGCAGTTGAGAAGATACAATATCATTAAGAACCTACCTCCGTGGGGATTTATCCGTTTAAAATTTTGCCGACAGTAAGAAGTTGCTGAATAATAATTAGAAATAGCAGTATCGTTGATGTTGTTAATTGAAAGCCAATGTTCTGTGAGACATAGCAAATCGAATGGACTTTCGTGTAACGGAATTTCAATGTCTGTCAATTTGTTTGAAAGGGATTCGACATTATGATGAAATATAATTATTTTATTTTCGCAAAGAGTTTGTGATTCACGGGAAATGGAATCGAAGTTAGATTATAGAGAGGAATTTGATTTTGGTACAGCTTCTAGTTCCGGATCAAGCTCGCACACTGCAGCCGAACGCGATCGTCACCTTCGAGTACCACATCGTACTCTTGAGCGCAAGTTGTAACTGTGTATGGGGGCGGCAGGAGATGTGGATGTAGAAATAGATGAGGATGTGGGAGATGAGGAAGCAGTAGGTGAAAGAACGGGGACAGGGGAAGAAATGGGTGAGGCAGGAGCAGAGGGAGGTGGAGGAGTGTAGTTTTACTGTATTACTCTTTTCATCTTTGTTGCAGTTTATTTGTATCTTTTCGCAAAGTTACTGAGCGACATCTGTTTTGTTTAATATAAAATAATATAATGAGTGTATGTAGTCTTATTTGGATCAACCAATTTTATTATGAATGGTAGATGTAAATAATCTTCAGTTCTCGTTCTGAGAAAACTGTGAATGGATCCTCCGTTCCTAGAACATTTCCTTGTTTTCAGAAAATTTTTACTGTGAAGAATGTGACTTCAGAGAAAGAGCTGTATTATTGAGATCCCAAATCCCACAATTAAACCAAATAGTCTCGCCAAGATTTTTACGTTACTTCATGTGATATAAATGCAAGAGTTTCTTGTGTTCAGTGGTGAAAAACTGTTTCTTGAATGATCCAAATGCTCGAACCATATTTTTAAAATTATTCATTTAAGTTATCCCAAGTTCTGAAAGTCATATCGCATTTTAATTGAAGACTTGGAAGAAATAACTTGACTCATTATCGACGTTAAATCCATGACGCAGAATGTGAGGTGAAATGGTCTTTTTACGATGCAGGGCATCAGTTCTTGTTACGAAGCAGACTTTCGCTTCTTCACCCTGTTACGAAGTGAAGAAGCGTTGACCTATTGGAGGACAGCATCTGATGGCAACGTCCCTCTTGAAGTACGGTTACGGTGAGTAATCAACGAAATACTCGTCATCACTGTTATTAAAATACTCAAACTAGAATGAATTGTATGCGAATGTATATTACCAAGAGAATTTTATTGCTTTTAAAATATTATTTAATGATATTAATCATTTCTTAAAACTTCTATGATTTGATACAATGAAACATTTGTTACAATTAGATCTGGCAATATGGTTATAAAAATAGAGAAGTATAAAACGCCAGGTACCCTACTTCTTATGTTTGAAAGAGAGAAGTTTAAGACGGAAATCAATAGCTCGTAAATCATCGCTCTATCTTCCCTCACCCCACTAACCAGTCTCCACAAGGTTACAACGTTTCACGCTTTTTTTTTTCTTTTCTGCGTTTAATATACATCTCACAAACACGGAAAGTATTGTAATCATCCAAAAATGAATCTTCAATAATTTGATGAATTTCCTCGTACCGGACCTGGGGAACGTGAAAACATTCTAACGTCCAAACATTGCATCTATGTATAATATTACTTTCCATCCCATTTTTGTCTTCATCGTTAATATTTTGATCAATCATTTACGACTGGAAACAAAATGGAATTATCCTTCGCAATTTAAAAATACTGAGTGTATCAGAAGACAGTTATTGCGGGTTCTTTTTCAATATTTTTTTGGAAGCTACATTTAATTCTTATAAATAAGTTTTTGAACGGAAATCGTTAATAGGGTCACTTTCTTTCTTTTTTTTTTTTTTTTTCGTGGGGCTTTAGGGCTCGTCAACATCAAAGGTCATTAGAGCCCTTAAAACTTGTACAGGAAGGGAAAATGCAGTTACGCACTAGGGAGAGCCAACATGACTCTCCCCACGTGTGGGACTCGCCGAATGACTCAGCCATACCCACTAAAAACCCTCCTGAATTACAACTCAAAACTCAAATCCCAACATATCTCTTTACTAAAAACATTTTAAAAAAAGAAGAGGAAAGAGGAAAATGAAAGATACCCTAGCCCTAATAAGAGTCGGGATCGAAAAGAACAAGAGGTGACCAAGGAAGGTCAGAAAAGAGAAAGGAAGGAGCATGGCACAAGTAAGTGGAAGCAATGCCAGACTCAGCTCGGGGCCCCGTGTTCGCCAAACACGTACTTACTAGATGTAAGCCCCCTGGGGGGAGGGTCACTTTCGTTAAAAGGGTCATTGACATTAGACTTTACGAAGTTAAGAAATCAGATATAACTAAGTTTATCAAAAAGGAATATTTTGTTTTACATGCCAAGATTTCGGTCACTTACCGAAAGTAGGTTGTTAAATTGCACAATATAGCAGGTAAATTTTGTTATTAGCTATTCCTGATCTCCTGTTATTTTGGCATAAGCAGATATATAGACATGGTTATGAAATTAGCGCATGGAATGCCTTGAACAAGATTAAGGTTTTGAAATGTCCGTTTATTCCGTATCACATCTATACTACTGTATAGGAATTAAAATTCGTGTAAGAGTCCATCGTGAATTCTACCGCAATCGGAAACAAATAAACGATTCACAATGACACAGGAAATTTACCAAAGAACAATATTTTAACAACTTATTAGCTGCATTAAAAAAGATTTTGAAAATAGCATTAAATTAGAAAGTTTCCTGGTTACTCTAATGTTGAAGCTTTGTTTCGTGTTTTGTTTATTACCTTCTTGGGTGAAAAAGTTTCCTTTATTTATTAGTTTAATACTCATTATCATTGTTAGAGAGGTTATGTTTGTTTGAAGTTCTCGTTAATGGATTAACTATGCATATAGATTTGTTTTTATAGCAAATTCTTCGAACGTTTCTTGAAGTTGATGAATATTTTCGCAATGATACACACTTTTTCGCTATTACATGGTCAGAAATGCTTTGTTTATTTTTGTGTGCTTATCTGTGTACATGCATTAGTTTTGAAACGTATAAATAAAATCTAACATAATGAGTAGAGCGAACAATATTGTTGAAATAGAGGAATAAATCTCGTGTATGTTATTTGTAATTCGAAAAAGGAAAACAACTAACTTTTTGACGTCAACTTAAGAATGTTTTTGAAAATAGAGCTTGAAAAGAATAAAATAAAGGATCATCGATTTTTCAAGTGTAAAATGGTAATGAATGACGATGATATTTGGTTAATGGAGATGATACAGTTATTTCTTTTGCAACACAGCATTTAGTCAGCATGGAGGTATGGCAAACCCTCGTATTTGCAAAAGATATTGAACCTTGTTTTTCCCGATGTGCAAACAGAGTGACGTGAGCTAGAAAACTTACATCCGGACGAAGTTGATAAGAGGTTCCATTTACGTATTAAGAGTTTGAGTAAGAGGGAATTGATATGGACGGAACTCATTGAGTCCTTATTTAGAAGTTTAATACGTCATATGCTATCGCGTTGAAGTATGGTTTAGGTCAGGAGGCGGGGACTTGGAATTGAAAATCATATACATTAATACGCAAATGTCCCCTAGATTTTTCGTACCTTTTTTTTACGTGAGTGGATGTAGCAAATTACGCAAATGATGTATCGTACTTAAGAGCATTAAAAGAAGTGTCTACGATTTCCTCTTACTTAATTTTTCACCTTTTCTTTTCCGAGATAACAGCATTCAAAAATTAAATAAGAGAACACGCTACTTGACTCATTTATTTGTAGAGAATTGTATGTGATGCTCCATTGTGTATTATGACGTACTACTCATAACGATTCTGATATCCTGTTAATATTGTTAATGCTAAATATGAAACCGAGGGAAACTTGCCTACAATTAGATGATATAGTATCTGTCATATTATTCAGGTAAATTAAATAGTCTTGCTACTTAGAAGTAAACATTTGCATGTTCTTACAGATGTAGGCTAGATTCAATTTTCCGTGCGGGTTGACCCAGTGAATCATGTTTCTGCTCCGACTAATTTATTGGATTGATTGAAATTCATTCTGTTGTCTTGACCAAGTTGTAAATTATACAAAATTACAAGTCCACCCTAACAGAAGTAGTAATATCTAAGACGAACAACATTTCTTTTATTAGTTCGTTATGGAAGATACAAAACAATAATAATAATAAGTACATACTATTTGTCAAGTTTAGTGAAATAGTGTAACAGGTGGTGCAGGGATGAAATGGGTACTAAGGGATCAGACTGTATTGCCTTTCCTAAAGTACAGCCTGATCAAAAATAAAAATGTTAAATGGCAGGTGAATAATATCCAGCGACAGGGCTTAGTATGAGAGCTATGTCGTAATAACTATAATAATAATAATATATTTATTTACAACAATTGGTCAGATCTTACCCGGTGGCAGTATATAAGGAAATACAATACAAAAATGCAATTACAAACAAAATTTATTGCATACGTTTAGTGAAATCAGGGATACTAAACTACAATGTCATACATATAGTATGTTTCCGTTGCGAGGACGGACGTGAGCGCAGTTAACCCTTGATGGGTTTGCGTTCTTCTTCATCACCAAGTCATGCCGGGTTCGATTCCCGGTGGGGCCAGAAAAAATTTATAGCTGTAACTACAGAAAAGCGAACCCTCTTTCGTCTGACCACCTCCTCCTAGTATCATTAACTCTAACTATAGCTTACCTCTTCTTCTAACCCCTCCACGTGGGCCAAGTTGTTGGTAAACACAGCTAACCGGTCCACCTACTAACAATAGCCTTCCGCCCAACTCATACCTTCTATTGCTCTATGAAGATAAGCTTCAATAGCTCGTTACACTTCCAGTTTACAAATACTACGAAAAAATAAAATAAGAAAAGTGCAGTTACTTAGCAGCGCGTCTTAATTAGGTCATTTTATTTCAAAAACAAATATAGTTATTTCTTTAGAGCTTATATCATGTTTGAGAGGTAAATAATGAAATAAATATTTTGCAAATTATGTTCAACAATGTTAATTACATGCTCAAAAATTATTCTGTACCTATTTAGTGAAGAAGTTTCATGTTTTTGAGAGTACCAAACAATAACTAAAAAATATATCATGCCCCTCTCCCAATGAAAAATCGGTACAGAAGAATAATTTTAGATATAGAAAATACTTAACATTTTGTCTATGATGAATATTTCAATTCCTTCTTTACTGAGCAAATTAGCATTCATTGAAAGGAAACATTCCCCTATCACATAGAGTATTAATTCAAAAACTAGCTTTGCTCAGTGAAATCTTCGATTTATCAAGTTATTCCTTCACATCATAGTTTCTGTGATAACCCTTACCTATATCCGTGGAGAAAAATTTCTAACCTACCCTCTACGTTTTGTTTATAATTCCGTTTCAATACTTAACTCCAACTGTCATTATTTCAACAGTATTTTTATTCAAGTGTTATTAGTTGTAGTTACGTATTGATTAGAGTCGCAATCTGCGCTACGAAGTTTAAAACGTTTTCTATTTCTTTTCAATATATTCTTTATTTCGGACGAAATGGAACGTTGTTTGAAAGACATTCAAATTAACTGTTGTAATTATTTTTATAGAGAGTCATTGTTATTCTCTTTCATTATAATTTACTTAATTTATCATTAATTTTTATCTCAAAACATGTTTCTCGTTATTATTTTGTAGATTTTCTTTGTTTTTGCAACAAATCCCATTAAGTTGTTTCTAAGTGATAATAAATTAGGCAAATACTGTAAGTGCCTTAATTGTCGGAAAAATATTTGTTTAATTTTAAAGAAAGCGTGATTTCCCAAAAATAAAAAAAACAATACTTTGACGAATTAGAGTTGGGGGAAATGGTGACACGTAGCGGTCAACACACCTACGATCAAAGCAGGAGCCCCAAGTTCTATTCCCGATTCGTCGTTATTACCAGCTGGCCGAGACGTATTCTCGCCACTTGTAGGTACACGGAAGAAATATCCATACTAATATACGGAAGCGTGTCTGTCTGTCAATTAATCACGACCAAACCACGAGACCGATCGTGACGAAATTTAGCAAGGAGATAGTTAAGTTCGTTTTAGAACGAGTTTTGTTTTGGGTACCTGTAACTAACCCCGGGAAGTCACTAGTCTTGGTTTTAATGGCAAATGTAGTTAAGTGTTAAAAGCTTAGCCCTTAACTTCCCTGGTAGAGCTTCTCTGGTATGTACCGTTTTTTCCCATTTGCATTGTCCTATGTTAACCGAATAAAACTATTTTTTTTTCTGGAATGAATGGCATCCGTTGATTCTCTTCGTTGTCTTGGGCTAGACGTGAACTACACAAAATAACAAATCCATCTAAACAGCAGTAGTGATTTCTGAAATGAATAATAAGCTTCTTGTGAATTGTAGATTGGGTGCGGAAGAGTTGTTGAAATAATTATAATATATACCACATAGACATTACATTAAAATATAATATAATACTTATAACGAGAAGACAGTGGTCACCACGATATTTCTGAGCGGTGGAGCGTGGGTTCAAACCTCGCTGGGCCCAACTAGGTGAGGTTTTCAGCTGGAGTTTCGCCTACTGCAGACATGTCGGTTAGGTACCAGAAGTAGTCCCAAAATCCTTACCCACGTGAAGACTAGGGAAAAGAGCGGGCCAAAATGACCCGAATCTCGGCACAAGTCATGTAATAAACAATATTGTGTTTCAGTTTCGAACGCATTTGTATACGGTCGATGCATTCTCATTTGTGTCAGCTCATTATGAAAGTTACATTGCTAGCTCCTAAGACGCTTTGATAAAATAATATATTCTAAATAAATACTTTGGTAATTAAATAGAGGATTGGTGTTATCTATCCAGGAAATTAAAAAGTTCATAAATTTAGTAAAACTGTGAAAATAATATTTCTGAAACGTTATTATTCCGTAGTAACTATAGTTTGTGTTTTCTGCCACAATGTAGAACATTATAATCGTTTTAAAATACGAAGGATCGAGATGAAATGTATTAACATAAACAAAATCAATGGCGTCGTTTCGTCTTATGTGAAACTGTGAACAGATCAAAGTAATTATGCAAAATTATATGCTTTGGATTCATTAATTATAATCCACCATGAGATCTTATAATACGAATATACAACTAGTTCCAACGGAGGTGGCGGAGTGTCAACGTATGAGCTACCAACGTATTTCTTTGAAAGAGGGTGTGGGTTCGATTCTCCCCGGGTTAAATTGGGTGACTTATTCAGCTGGAGTTTCTCTCGCCTCCTTCAGACCTATTTCTAGTTGACGCCTTCAATTGCCCGTTACTCAAGACAGGTGTTACACGATCATATTTCTATGTCACAGATCTAGAACTTCCTTTATAAATATTAATTTCCCATTGTCCACGGTCCCTTTATCGGGGCGGTTCCTTTCTTGTTTCCGGAGAGTTTATTATACCCCACTTGGCAGTAAATACTTTTTGATTATAAAGTTCATTATTATTATTTATTATTATCTTCAAAGATATGATCAAAGGTTCTCTCAACGAGAACATATGTCATAGAAAAATGATCATAGTTGAATTATTATGAAAGCTGTCATAGAAATATGATCGTGTAACACTGGTCTAAAATAGTATGAGCGACTTGGCGACAGATTTTCAGTGTCATGAATTTTGTATCAAAAATTAAACTACTGTCTTTCAATTCTTCTCGCAAAATTTGGACGTTTCGTGTATAAAAAATATTTGAATAAAACCATCTTTAAGTTGTACGGACAATTATGGATCAGATCTCTGAGGGGTCGATTAATGGAATCAATATGGAATTACCTTACCTTTCCAGAAAATTAAGAAAGATTTTCAAAGAAAACTGTCGCAAGACTAGAGAACTCTGGTGAAACTTGAAATTATTCTTTAAATATTTTTAAATTTAAATAATGTAGTTAATGTTCGTAGTGTTTAATGCAATTCAATTCATAAAATTCTGATTAAATATTTTATTACGAATAATATAGACAGCATTATTGAAAGTTTCATGTTTAAGTTTCATATTATCTTATAATAGTTACTTGCTTCACTAGCGCCTGGCATGCGTATACTGCCTAAATCCCTCTTTCTCAATTCCTACACTGAAAAAGAAGTCTTGAAACAGGCAAACTTGTTAGATGAAAAGTAAATGAAAAATGGTTTGTGTCTGAGGATTTCTAATAAAGAATACCTATGAATCAGAATTATTATTTCATCTGGAGATAATCGTTTGTGATAATGTATGAGACATATATCGATATATGAGACATATATCGCCATTTTAAACTTATCTCGATGCACCTGCCGTTACCACTCCTTTGTAAATGTGTAAATATGTGAACTTAGCTTACTTTGTAGTAAAGAAATATTTGAAGTGTTTTTATATGAAGGGAAGAGTTTCGTGCTTCAATCTCATAAAAACGTTGTAATTCTGACTTTGTGAGTTAACCTAGTTCAACCTCCTTGAGATATGTCCCGAAAGCATAGTTAACGTGGAGCTTGATTATTTTTCTCTTTAATATGGTTCACCTTAGTCCACAACAGTTAATCTAAGTATTATATTTATTTATATAGAATGCCCTAGAACCCCACGTAAAAAATTACCATGACAGATCATATTACTAAGAACAAAAATCATGATGATATAAATGCCCGGAAATATTTCTCGAAGGAATGTATAATGGGACAGAGTAAGAATACATATCCTTCGGGAGATATTTCCGTACATGTGTACCTTTATGAATCTTGTTCCTAGTAATGTGCTCTTTCATCCATCCATCTAATTTCTTACGTAGAGTTCTGGGACACCATGTATATTTCCTGTGCGTTAATACGTTCTTAGAAAACTTAATCCGAGCAATGAAAATCATTCCGATTAGTACTTTATGGTTTTACAAAACTGTTGTTTGTAAACATAGAAATCTCTTAGATTACGGTGAACCTCACCGCCAGGTAACAGATTAATCATGTTTCGTCGAATGAAAATGGGAGACGGGACCGGGTTTCACAAGTTGAATGAGAATGGTAGACGGGCCCGAGAGGCGAACGGGATGGCGCAGTTGGTAGGCGCATGAGCGCGTAGAGCTCAAGGTCCCGGGTTCGAATCCCGGTCCCGTCTCTCATTTTCATTCGACGTAACATGATTAAACTGTTGTTTGTATTTATAACTATTTGTTCTCTTGATAATTTGTCTACATTGAATTTGTATTTCAAAACAAAGCTTGTGAAACGTATGCTTGAAGATTAATTTTGGTTTCCATATACTGACTACATCCATTACCCATTAAGACCTATTATCTCTAATGTGATACTTTTTTAAGTCACGACCAAATACTCAATGTCAGTGTTATACAACTATATTTTTCACATTATATTGTGTATTATTCGTTACTATGATTCTAGTTTATTCAATTTGTTGTTTATTATTTTGTAATACCGTCGAAAACCGTTTTGGAGACTGGTTAAATGTCTGGTTGAGACAAAATCTTGTTTATTTAATTGGAAACTTTCTAAATTCTCATGTCTGGTACTGAACTCAGAACACGGAATATTGTCAGAACTAACCTTACACATTTCCTACAAACTGAAAAACTTTGAATTGATATCGAATTGAAAAATTTTGAGTGCCGTCGGGCGGTGAATCAATGTTTCCAAAGTTACAACCCTTTAATACGCATCACCAGTCTATCGATGTATTGAGGAGGCGACAACGCTTATTGACTGCGTAAAGCGCGACCTATAATTTTATTCATAATAACTTGTTAGAGTGGTTCATACTTCGTGCATGAAACTTTTTCTTGGTGAAGACGTTATGGAACGTAAATCTCCATTTGTACCTGCTTTCTGCCCACTCTTCGCAGTAGAGGAGAACACTAGTGTAAATGTTTTTTTCAGTCCTAATTTCTGTTTGATTATGTTAATTTTTTCTACTCGACTTTTTTCTCGAACTGAATCTTAATTAGTTACCGAAATACCCTCATACTCAAATTAGAATAAGTTTATGAATGGGAGCAAAATTTTCTTGCGCTGGGAGAACAGATTTGGATGTGAACTTCAAATTCAGAGGAAGGAAAGAATTTCCAAAGCTTTAGTTATAACATTACAGCCTTATTGTTCGGATACTATAAGGTTGTGATCTCGCGTCGAAACGTCTGGAGAAATCCTTTCCTTCCTCTGGATTTGGATCTCGCATCCAAACCAGTTTTCTCAAAGTCAAACTGTCTCACAACAGGTCCCGAAGGTATCCAAAGGGGTCTCAGATTCACGAAATGTGCTTTGGATCAATACATTATCTGAATATCGTAACAAAGTGTATAAATGTTTATTTGGGAACCCTATTTACGGCCGAGGAGAACTCAAAGGAGAATTATGGCAAATATTTGCTAATAGATTTACTCGTTCTCTCTAATGTATCGATACCATACTAATGCGGGACCACTGGACAAGTTGTACTAAAAATAAGTGTATTATTATATTTTTCACTTATTTTAAGAAAACCTCCACAATATGTTGGGAGGTCATATTCAAACCAAATCATTAAACAAATATATCCCCTATAGCATATTTGGTTATGAAACGCGAAGCTTGTATTATTTTAGTCATTATCAATATGACGTAATCATCTGCTGCAAGCGCATTTGGCGTCGAATACGATACCAGAGATTGTTCAGTGGACGCCACACAGCTGTTCTGTGGTGGGTAGTTGAATTTCGAGCATTTACCGAAATGAAAGAACAAAATATAATGCATATATTTATTCCATGTATCTACACATGGAGGATATATGTGATAACTACGACCAGATAAAAATAACGACCAGCCGAAAATCGATCTCAGGATACTCTGCTTTGACAGTGTTAACCACTACACCACCCGATCATCTTTCTTGATTAACAGGACGCGGATTTTGCACGTTTCGCATTTTTCCCCCCTGACATAGCCTTGAGGAATTGATTTCTAGCATTTTAAATATATATGGACAATTTAAATGTAACTAAATAGTGCAATAGTTTTAAGGATTCTTGTATGAACTACGATTACAGTACTTTGACTCAAAAATTACAATCGGAATTTTTGTATTTATTAATTAAATATAAATGAGTGATCTCATGGGTATTATTCAGCTAACCCAATTTACACTTGAACTTTTTTGATAATTATTATATACATGGGTAATTTGTTTTTTTAAGTGCATATTCGAATTTTTAGTGCATATTTTTCGATTTGTTAGTGCATATCTATCCCAACCCAGCTGATTATATACCATTTCCATCCAAGTCTCCTGCTCCCGAATACTGCAGTGATAATCTACATGTTAAGTGTCTTTCGCTCAATCCCAACCACCAGAGCCACTACTATCTCTCACCTCTGGAACCGTTGCCGCACCCTCCAATGACACACCTGCTCGGACGTAAAGCTTACTTATCTCTGTTATCAGGCAGCTCTTCGGGCATGTGTTGACTGAGACCTGGGTTCTGAGAACACGAGGAAAAAGGCAGGGATTTTGCCAAGTAATCTCCCAACTTCTGAAAAATGTCAATAGTTAGGATATTTAAAAAAATTAGTTAGTAATTAATTTTGAGTAGTTTTATCAGGAACGTGCAGTAACCTTTCCTGTATTTTACAATTTGTTATTAAAGCAGAACGTGTTGCACCACCAAACGTTGTATGGAAAATCTAGCTACATTATTTAGGTTATTTCTTAACCTTTGTCTTTTTATGTATATGCGCATTTGTGAGGTCTTAATTTTTCGCTTCTGTTGCTATTTTGACCAAAATATTCACAAATAAACTGCGGTGTTCATTCTACGCATTATAACTCCTCATGATATTCTTGCCTATATGAATTTGTCATGAACAGGCACCACAGAGTCTTTGCTGCAATGTTCAAGAGGAGATATTTTTTATTTCGAAGAGTGAATTTTTTTCTTATGAAGATATGATTTTCTCAATCTTTATAAATCACAAATAAAGTAGACTTGTTCCCTTCCATAGACATGGTAGATTTGCATTGGTATAATATTCTTAAAGCTGTGTCTGCGTTGAAGGAATAATATATTTAAGTTTTGTCAGTTCATTGCCTCAAAGAATATTGTGTGCCCAATCTGAAACAAGTATTTGAAAGGTGCGTGCTCGCTACTAACACGTAAAAGGGCGGCAATCATATACAAACATTGCAATGTTGACTTTTGATACAAGCGATGCAGATTGTTTGAATTTGGTCGGGTTTATCTTACATTAGACTCACGGCGATGAAGATACGACTCAGGGTACAGGGAGTGACCGGCAGTTCTGAATGATACGAGTTCTAGAAAATAGAGAATTAAAACTCATTACCCGTCCAATCCTTATGACTAATTTAAGTAGACTTAAAAGATTAAAATGGAAGACATAACTGAGTGCATCCTACGACTTGCATAAACTGAACTTCGACGAGCGTTCGGGGACGACCTGAACCATTTAGGACATTTAAGGAGTATCTTTGCCCAACGAGTATAAGAATCGTAAAGCAACCATCTGACAGACATCAGAAGAGCCCTTAGAAACTTAGTACTGTACACCATTCTATACACCTTCATAACCATATGTAATCTCGTACAAAATCACTCCTTCTAAAAAACATTTCAAAAGTTAAGACCTATCAAGTAAACCACATGTAAAATTAACCCGTGTTCGAGTGCAAGCTTATCAAGACGTAGGGAATGAACAGTAAAAGGTATTTAGACCCGGGAATGTCAAAAAAATTACTCTAACTGCAGAATAGTATTTGTGGGGTGCGGCAACATTATCAAAGAATAAATTAATGGTCGCCCATATGTTGTTCATAGTTCTATTACTATAAAGCTTTTTCGGCTACATAGCAATCATCGTCAAAACATACACTGAGTATGTAAGAAAAAATGTCAAAAATGTTTTCTACATACTCAGTGTATGCTACTGACGATGGCTGCTATGTAGTCGAAAAAGCTTTATAGCAATAAAACTATGAACAACAGATTGACGACCTTTAATTTATCATTCTAACGGCAGCGCAGAAAAAATGTACTTGCAGTGTGGCAAGCCCACTATGCAGCTTTGAAACAACTGTATCATAATCTTCCGTAATTCTGTAAAACGTACTGACTTAATCTGATTTAGAAACAAAAGATGAAATAAGTCTGAATTTTCTACTTACCATAATTGGATACCTCGTGCTATTGATAAACGAAGCGTGTTAGGTATATTACCAACAATCTTTCTATTTAATTACAAGGCGAAATATTTTTTGTACTGGCGTAGTAGGCATCGCCAGAATGTGTATTCACATAAATACTTCAGCAATACTGCCAACTATCCATCAATCTGCAGATGACGTAATAAAAGAAAAATTGGCTCAACAATGATCAATTCTTTAAGAAATATAACAAGAATACAATAATAGAATCACATCAGACTGTTATTTACAAACTTCAATTATATTTCAGAAGTGAACATAAATTAAATACTTTACACGTTAAAAATCAATACAATATAGTTTGAAAAATAATGACAAATGGAGATTTACCAGAAATAAAAAAAAAACTGTCAGTTTAAGCAATTAATGTAGGTATTTAGTCTAATCAAGGTTTTGAACGAATTTTCTTAGAATTATATAAATGAAATTTATTATACTATGATACTACGGAACATGTTGATGAAAAGGTATTGTAAAACAAAATTAATATTGTTCATTTTATATTTTTTAGAAGAAAATATATTGAATGGATATTTTATTGATACGCTGTTCTAAATGAAAATGGAGAGAGATGAGACGTAATTCAGAAATTAAATATTTTTTTCGCGTATGTAAAATACAAAACCCTCTGTTAATATATTTCAGGCATCCCTCTAAAATTGTTTTATACTCTGAGTATACTAGCCGCGAAATAATTGCATACGTGCGATTTATAGACAGAAACACAATTAGCTCCTTCAAGGGGCCCTGGCTCCTTGTGATTTCTTGCTCCGTAAACCGAACTATTTGTTGCTCCTTGTGTGTCTCTAGGGACGGAAGGTGTGTCGTCACGACGTCGTGATAACTGCGACAATGGTGAGCAAAAGCCACGAAGCTTGCGTAGTCCAAATAGCGGCGTCACCTACAACAAGAATCGATATGGAAGACAGAAAGAATAACTATTCCATCTCAAAATAGAACTAAAAAACCCATTAACAATTTAACAAAATCATATTAGAAAAAATTAAATTCCCAAATCTTATACGTGTTGCTGGGACGGAATTTTTGATATAAGTGTTATTTAATGCGTTCATGATATTTTACATCATATGTTTATTATCAGAGATTATTGACTGCTAATGTCTTTATTCCATTTCACTTGAAATCTTTCCCACCACTCATTATAAGAATGTTCAGTATTCTTTCCGTTCTTTTATGAAAAAAATTCAATCGAAAACTTCGACCAATCAATTCTGCATATAAAATTCTCCAACATAAAACCATGGACCATAAATTTCGACTAGTCTACGAGACAAGATTTTGTCCAAGAAATATGCTTTTAAAAAGTGTTTAGCGTTTGAACAAATGTTTCTAGAAATGTTTGCACAAGGCTTTGCACAAGGCTTTGCACAAGGCTTTGCACAAGGCTTTGCACAAGGCTTTGCACAAGGCTTTGCACAAGGCTTTGCACAAGGCTTTGCACAAGGCTTTGCACAAGGCTTTGCACAAGGCTTTGCACAAGGCTTTGCACAAGGCTTTGCACAAGGCTTTGCACAAGGCTTTGCACAAGGCTTTGCACAAGGCTTTGCACAAGGCTTTGCACAAGGCTTTGCACAAGGCTTTGCACAAGGCTTTGCACAAGGCTTTGCACAAGGCTTTGCACAAGGCTTTGCACAAGGCTTTGCACAAGGCTTTGCACAAGGCTTTGCACAAGGCTTTGCACAAGGCTTTGCACAAGGCTTTGCACAAGGCTTTGCACAAGGCTTTGCACAAGGCTTTGCACAAGGCTTTGCACAAGGCTTTGCACAAGGCTTTGCACAAGGCTTTGCACAAGGCTTTGCACAAGGCTTTGCACAAGGCTTTGCACTTGTGTTGTGTAGTTATACCTTGGTTTAAATGTTAGAACACATGGCATGCAAATTATGAAATCATCGACCAATAGTTAAGACCAATAATTTATATTATGTTCGACTTATACTTTTTACTAGAACAAATGTTTGACCAAGTTTTTGCATAAATATTTGCACCAATATATAAACAGAATTGATAACATCATTTGTTTCATAAATAGTTGTGTTTGATCGAAGCCTGGCAAACTCATGCTACCGTAATCGCTTCAATATATTAAAAGTTTTTTTTTCGTATTCTTGATGTTCTTGATATTTGAGAAACCATTGTAAAAATTGGCAAAATTTTTAAAAGTAAATTCGCAAGTCATAACTACGTTAACTTTCTACTATAATCAACAATGGAATTATTCCTTTTGTATGGATAACTCTTAAGCACTTACTTTCACAGTAGAGACCTTCAGAACTTTGTTTGTAATTTTCGTCACAGTGGCATTTCTTTTCAAAACATTTCGCTCTTGTGAAGTTGTAGGGAACTTCCAGTTTTTGTGGTGTTCCAATACACTCCCAGTCATCATCACAATCTTCGTTCAGATCTAGAAATAATATAGTAAACATTAATTTATTTATTTGTAACATAATAATGTCATGTCCCCAACTAAGTCATTAATAAACTTGGATGTCTTGAGTATCATTTTCTCTTCTCTATTCTTCTTAGTGTGTAAATTTGAAAATGTGGAATAAAATTCTTCTAGAAATTACCAATATTACAATGATATATGTCCGCATATTCTCGTGATTCATTATAGTATTCCTCTCAATTTTTCTCATTGCTATACATATGATGCCTCGTCACTTAACGATGGCGTCTCTTTTACTTTATTTCCCGCGTTTTAAATTATTTATTTACTTACTGATCCAAGTTTTTTCTGTAGTTTCTATTCAAGATAATCATACTTTCTTCAACCAAATGATAAAGCTAGATCCCATGTTTCCTCGTCTGAAACATCATTCGTACGAGTATCAATACAAAAAGGCAAACAGCAATGTTTCTGCGAGAAATTCCATTAATCCGAGGACTTTGTCAGACAAGAGATCCATCCATTGTTTTAATAACAAAAAACTTCGAACTCAATATACAACTATAATAAATAAATAAATAAATAAATTTATTGTCAAAAAACAGTACAAACTGCGTATGACCACGTGGAGGAAAAAAAACTAATTTACTCTCCGGAAGCAAGCAAGGGACCATCCCATCAATTCCGATCAAGGGCCCTAAGGCAGAGGCGGATTCAAAAAATTCAGCAATATAAATAACAGTCATGCATATATATAAATAACAGTCATGCATAAAAAATAAATAAATAACAGTCATGCATAAAAAAATATAAATAACAGTCATGCATAAAAAAAATATAAATAACAGTCATGCATATATTTCTTCCGTGTATCCTTCACGTTAGATAAGATATATGAACAATGATATGAGAAGTGGATGGAAATGGTGTACAAATGTGGAAGGCGAACGGGTGGTGTAGTGGTTAACATCCCTGCGATCAAAGTAGAGGTCCCGTGTTCGATTCCAGCCTCGTCGCCATTTTTACCTGACCGAAAGTTATCATATAATTAACAGAATCTGATACGTGAACTTTAAGAACTTCTTAGAAATGGTTCAAACGTTACTGTATACTGGAGCTCCACAATGCGAGTTTTATTTTGAAGAGGGAGAAGAGGGGGCGCCAACGTCGGTCTGCATCGAAGCGCCGCCCCGTGCGGCCGTTTCTGTCGCATGGGCTCCGGCCGGCTCTGAATGGGACTCACGCTCCAAATTAGTCATCACTGAGGAGAATAATTGTTGTATTTATTTTTATTCTGTTTTCTAACACTACACTATAAATTACAATGATGAAAAAACATTATTTAATTTCTGTGTATCATCAATAGTACAGTCTAAACGATATTCAGTAACTCGCTTCAACAGTTTGAAATGCATATGAGCATGTAAAAACATGGCGACAGAGCGCAATTTCTACATCCCATCTCCCAAAAATTGAAATTTTATTTTTTAATGTTCGGTGACTTAAAGATAATAGTGATGTAAAAATACTTCGGAAAATTTTCTGCAAATTAAAGCAAACTTCCATCACTTTCGTGATTTAAAATTCAGCGTTTCCTCCATAAGACGCCATGTATTTCACCATCAATTCTTATTGCAATTATTTCATTTAAATTGTCGGTGAGATATTTTTTCCTAGTAGAAATCACAATAAGTACATGTTATTCTGTTCATTTATGCCGATTTCAGATATTTTAGTGATACTTTAATGGAACAAATAATACTTACACGCATCCCGGTAGCAGATCTCACCCTTCGGCCCAGGGTGAAAACCATCTTCGCAAGTGCAATTCTCGTGAAGCCGGGAGCACCATGAATGAGGTACAAAACGACATTGCAGATCCTCTTCACACGCATCTCCTACGCTGTCAGCCACTGTAAGAACACACTTGAATTTTATTTTGGGATTTACTGTGCTTGAATCTATGGTTAGACGAGACTTCTTCGAGCTCTAGTACAAATGGCCATTGAGTGGCCATCTGTCAACGCCAAACGTAATTTATTTTACATGCACAATATTACTTATTCTATAGCATTGAGCATAGCATTACTTGTATCTTCTTCTTATTTTTATTATTATTATTGAGTCATAAACCTTGAGATAATTATAGTATCAATTAAATGGTAAAATAATTAACGAGAGATACCTATAAACTCTAAATAATATACGATCAAGTCTGTGCAATCTTAAAGTAATGTCTGAGAACTCATGGGGTTGTATCTCGTTACCTNAAAGTAATGTCTGAGAACTCATGGGGTTGTATCTCGTTACCTATTCGTGAATGCCTACAATGAACATGAAATTATGATGCTTTTGTAGTATACTTTAAATTTGCTCCGTAAAAATGTTGTTATGGGAGTTTTAGTTTAATAATAATTTAGTAATGTTTTCCGTAAATTGACAAATTTCCCAATTTTTTGGAAAAAATGTTCATTTTGTAAATCTATATATGTCAATTACTATTTCATCTACAAAGCTCTTTTAGTAACCATTCTATTAGGAATTTACTCTTCTACGTAAAACGTTTGTATAATATTTTCTGAGAAATGCATCATTAGCGAGTTATTTCAATAAATCAAAGATGGCGTCGAAAATTTTAGATATTTTTTCTGCGCCAGATGGCGTGCGGGGGCGCACCGAGGTCGAAAACTTGGATTTTAAGTTAGGGCTCTAGCACAAATGAAATATCAAAAAACGTAGATATACATGAAGGTATATTTGCAAGGTAAAATGTATATTTTACTAAACTAAGGACATTTGATCGTATCATGGGGTGGTCCGGAGAATAAATTAATTTATTGTCCTCTATGTGGTCCTAAGCAGTTTGTAAAAGCTTTTTAGCATTTCTTCTTCTTTTTTATTTATTTTAATTTACAGCCCTTAAAATTTTCATATTTATTTATATTTTGGTTTATGTAGAAACATATAGGAACACGTGCATTATAAAATCAGTGTTAATGTGTGTTGCAAAATATACATTATTAATTCCAGAAATTATATCCTAATTCATTATAATTAACCATGATGTATATTTAGAGGATAGTTATTGCATTCTGCCCTGAATTGATGCAGGTGGACTTCGAGAGAAATTTCTAAGACAAAAGTTGAAAATTCTTCTGTAATTTAACAAGTAGGAGTAACTTTCTATTTGTCATGGTTTCTATTCACAAATGAACGATTGATGTGATTTGGATTAACCATGCATGTAACCATAAAGGAATGATAATTACTACGTAAACATAGGCTTCCCTTATCGAAGTCAATACTTGCTTGGTTGTCTGTGTGCTGCGACCACAAGGAAATAATTATTACGTATAGAGGATGAGATTATTTCGTTTCATCATTTTGTTTTCAAGTAGTGTTTTCCCTCTAGTAGCATTTACAGGATTGTTAACATTTTTTTAAATTATTGCTATTAATTTTCAAAGAAACGGATTATAAGACTTCTCCATTATTTTTATTGCATGTGATCTTTGAATAGGATCAAATAACCACTGAATAGTGGTTTGCAAAGATAATCAGTTAACTTCCTACGACATTACATAAAGACAGTGAGCTCAAGAGTTTTGGAAGAAACCATGCCGGGACACGACTTCATCACAAATAGTAAAGAAAATTTGATAAATTAATTTTCAAAATATTTAAAGGATAAAGTAAGGTGTCATAAAAATATTAGTCGTGTAAAGACGTGCGTTATTATTGGAGGGATTGCATTTTATATACCTTGAATATTATTTCGTTTAATATTTGTTATTATTTCCAAAAAGAATCCATCTTACCAGGAAGACAACGGCGGTTGTATTGATTCACAACGAAGTGTATTCTGCACTCGCAGATGGTCGTGCAGTGACTATTAGGAGGCACACACTCGTCGGAATCGTAGCATTCTTCACCCAAATCTGTAAGGTACACAATAAATTGACATTAGAAAAAAAAGAGTAAAATGGGAATGTGTTAACCCCCGGAAATGAGAATTGGGTACGGGGATATTTTGAACAAAAAAAAATTCACATTGCATTCTTTTCTCAATAATTACACAGACACTCACAAAAATTCTGGTCTAAAGATTGGACCTATATATCCTGAAGTATTTTGACGCAGATTCCAAATTCGGGGACACAATTGTTCCATCATCATTTCTTTTAAAATCTCGGAAAATCACCCTTTAGTATTTTGATATGATTCAGAATTGAGAGAGATGGGAACTTGTATATAATGTGTTCTTCGAAGTATGTAGAATTCTCAATATTATAGACATTTTAGAATTCTACCCGTTTCCAAAGTAAAGTTAGAACATGTGATATGTTTTATTTTTTAAGGAAGCAGCCCCGTACCCCTCCACCCCACCCTCTCGTATTTAGTGTGGGTTCTGCAAAACGCGAACCGGAAAAAAGCTGGAGAAATTAGCTTTTAAGTGCACATATAATACGCTCGTATGTATTCTTGAGTTCAAGATACCCTATTCACAGCACCCTTGGATAAATATATATTTTAAAATGATTTATTAAAATAAGTTAAAGACACGTGTATGATGCTTTTAAAACAGCTCCTTCATATTAGGAAGTTAATTTTTGACATTTTTTGTGAGAGATTGAATTATGTACATAACAAAAAACAAAATTATGAAATTCTTGAAAAAAACTGTTTTAGAGATCCTAAAAGTATGTTCAATCTCGATACATATTTGTCAGAAAAAATCATAGAACGTGTCCATACAGAATAATCAATCAATAAAAAATACTTTACTGTGAAAGTTATTGTATAAATTGTTGCATGTTGAGGTAACTTTTCCCTAAAAACGTTTTTACAATATTGTTTCCGTGGGTGCAACGAGTTTTACAAGAAAATTAGTAACATAATTGAGATCAATAAATTTCCACATTTTTTATTCAACGATAATTTTATTTTTCAATCTGGAGAAAAGTACAATATCGAATAAATGAAAAAAATATATAAATGAGTAATAAAAATTCGAATAAATAAATATAAATGAAAAATAATAAACTAAATTTTTGAAATACTTCGCGTCATTATCCAAAATTACGAATATGTTTACTTTTTATCTTGACTATTTTTCGCTATAACATAACTTCTCAATATTATTTATTTGTTAACAAAACAGATTTAACATTGTACATAAAATTCTGTTTCATTTTTAATTGAAGCAAATAACGCTTTAATCCTCCGACTCCCTCAATTTTTTATAGCATTGACTACCAGTGGGGTCCGTATGGATCCCAAGGTTCCTAAACCTTTCTTATTATTTTTTTCGGAAGAAAATAACTTACTTTTGCAAGTAACTAAACCAATTTTCTTGAAAATTAGTTTTTAATACATATTTTTCATGTCCTGGCACGTATTTAATATTTTTGTTCGATTTTTTAATGAAAAATACTTCTCATCTCGCGCATATGTCTACTCAACTTACTTTCCTCTTTCCTTGAACGCCTCTCTCATCTTTCTCTCTTTAGTTATCCTTGATTCTTTTCTAATGACATTGCCGTTGACCCAAAAAAAAATATTTTTTTTCTCTTCTGTTTGCTTGTAATTTGAATGGTACCACACTTGGAGAAATTGTGTGAAGCTGTCTTGACGAGACAGTACGCTATTTGCTGTTTTTACCATCACTCACGCGAATCCAAATTCATGTAATATACGAAAGCTCTGTGCGGGTAAAGGCTGTGCGTTGAACAAGAACATTGTTAATAGAAGGAAGATAGAGGAGGGATGTTGCCGAGATTTAAAAAAAATATTCAACTTGTTGCTGAATTTTTTTAAAAGAACTCAAGAAAAATTTCATTATTATCTGAGATTTCCTTGCAAACACAATTGTATTTTTCTTCTGTATGAATTATTTATAAATCAAAATCATTTTATTTATTCATTTATTTATAAATAAAACTTTTCGAACAAGTGTAAATACGCTGGAGATCAATTTCAACTTTCGGGTGTCATTCAATGAGTTTAGATACTAGAAAATAAATAATGGCCATCTCTTGCTCACTCAATGGGCAGTGTAGCATCGAATCGTCTGATCATCAGTGTCTACGCCACCTACACTATTGCTGTAAATCTAATATCGTGTGTTTTTGTACGCTATGATATTGACAATTTTAGGATGAGTATGACTGAATCTCGTACGTAGAATTACCTTCTTTACTTTCTTAGTAAAGGATAAAATACTAACCTGCAGTACAAGATCTCTATCAACTATGACCATTTTTTTGGTGTCCTTGTTTTTACATGATTTATCCTCGATTATTCTTACTATATTATTCCTGTTTTCAGTTGTATTTTACACATTTCTCTGCATCAAAAACATTTAGGATGAAACGATCGAATCGATGTTACGATCTGCGAAGGCCTGAGCTTCTAGGAGATGGACCACACTACAGACGTACAACATCACATCCTACTAGTTGTCAATGCGACTGATCCATTAGCTCGAAATACCGAATCATTTCATTTTCGAAAATCCTCTTTTCATTTCTTTCTGTATTTTACCTCTCATTGTTTGATTCATGGGAGTTTCAACTCACTCATGATAAATCAATTGGCGTTCGTTCAAGTTGTGAAGGTAGTATGAAGCAAAACTTGAACATTTCACCAGATACGTCTCTTTCACATTCGCTATTAGACGGAAAAATAATAGAAGCCAAACTCCCTTCCAATAATAAAGCGTATGGTTCCTTATGCGCTTAAAATTGAAGATATAGGTGAGAAAAGTATGTCGGTGTGCATATGCGTTCCGTTATCATAAACTCGTATTTCAAAATAAATTAAAAAAAAGATACTGATGTAATAAAAAGAATAAATGGAACAAAGTCATAGCATATCAACCATTTTCCTTGATAACGGTCCCTTATGCATGTCGCGAAAGATGCTCTGAGGTTCGTACGGACCCCACTGGTAGACGGAGGGTTAAACTTTTCATTGAATGGCTAATCCATCAATTTAGTTGAATCCGCTAATATATTTCCCACACACTGTTTCTCGTTTCTAAATGCACGAACAACTCAATAAAATAGATACATCGTGAACGATATGCTCATGTAATGGTAATTTGTCACACTTTTCCAGATCTAACATGTATTAAAACTCAACATTTTTGAGAAAAATAACTTGAATTTTCACCGAATAAGTATATAAGCGCAAGAGTCCAATCCGTTTTAAATAGTTCTTCTATAATTAACAACACTCAGACTAAAGCACACAATTTATTTGAGGATACTTTAAAACCCACATGCATTATCGAAATCATCACTTTTCCAACGTAACTACCAGTTGAAGCTATAAAAAGGCATATATAACCTCTTATTTAAAAATATGGAGTGTGACCCACTCAACGTACCAATTATAATTCACAACAAAAACTCGTGGCACTAAACACCCTACACAACACTAAAAATTTAAGAAAAAAAAAACACTTCAATAAAGAGATCATAATATATTATTATTATTATTGAATAAGATGACATATTTAAAAGATCAATCATTTTCAAAATATTTATCATCACATTACATGGTACACTCCAAATCATAGTATAGATTGCATAAATTATCTTCCACATTAAAGTTTTTGCAATAGCGTTATTGACATTTTTTTAAAAAAGCCCCATTTTTGTGTAATAAATTCACGCTGTATTTCGAAAACGGTGTGAATACAGGATTGCGGTTTAACCATTTGTACGCAGGAGTAACTGACCAATCAAACCGTTTCTATGTTTATTTTCAAAATTTCGTATTTTAAGAAACCGGGTGTGGAGCGCGATAAAGTCGGTATGAGCTGACCAGAAATAATCTTCTATTCCCAACGCATTCAAAGTCAAATCACAAGTTTGGTTTCGCTGCATCAATTTGTTCGTGAGTTATCGGAGGAACACAATTTTTAACACACACACATTCGACATTATTTATTTTGTACTTTTTGACGAGGTTCAGGCCACGAGACCTGTTCTTCCAACTAATCGTTGGACGTGGGAAGGGGAATTGGTAAAGAGAGAAGTTGGGTTGGACATTGGATATCGTCAAAATTTNAAAAAAAAAAAAAAAAAAAAAAAATTCGACCGATTACAATACTCTGTGGAATCGGAAAGTAAAAGCGTTAGGAAAATGTGTCGTCTCTTGCATCAGAATTGCTTTTTTAAAAATGACGATTGTTTGGAATACGGTTCAAAACTAAGTAATTTGCCACCTAAGAATTTGTTGATACTCACGTCGATCGTCGATGCATCGATTGCGATCTGAACTGGCGTGTTGATTCCTTGGACACTCGCATACGCCGTTCACACAACTGAGCATCGGGCCGCTCTCCATGACACAGTTGTCTTTTGTCACACACCTCTCTCCAACTCCTGCAATCAATACAATTTATTTATTTATTTACTTATTTACTTATTTACTTATTTACTTATTTACTTATTTACTTATTTACTTATTTACTTATTTACTTATTTACTTATTTACTTATTTACTTATTTACTTATTTACTTATTTACTTATTTACTTATTTACTTATTTACTTATTTACTTATTTACTTATTTACTTATTTACTTATTTACTTATTTACTTATCATATGTCATTTGTCGAATATTTTTGTTGTAGTATTTGTAAATAGGAAATGTAGTGTGAAAGTTATCTGCATGGATCGATAGGAGGTAGGGGTTGGGTGGTAGGCTATTATTAGTAGGTGGGTCGGTTAGCTGGATTTACCAACAACTTGGCCCACGTGAAGGTGTTAGTAGGAGTTGTTAGTAAGAGCAGCGGGAGGTGGATAGGAGGGGGTTCGTTTTTCAGTTGTTACAGATGATTTGGTGATAAGCCACAACGCTAACACCTGAGCCACCAGAGCGGCAGTCTATTTCGCACATTTGCACACTCAGACCAACAAATGTAAAACATCATTTGGTTCGCATCAGGAAATGGGCTGATCCGTGACGTTGCCTTCTACCTCTGGTGAAGCTGATTCAAATCCCGGTTGATCCAGATATAATTTATAGTGGTGGACAAAGTAATTTTTCTCGGGGTACTCCCGTTTTATTCACCATTCACCTCTTTCATCACGCACATCATCACTGTCATCCAGTCATCGCTGTCTGAGAACATGAGGTTGTCGTGTACAACAACCACGGCATAGCTTATTTTAGCCCGTGGGCAATTTTCTATGCATCTTCGATCGGACCGGCACCTGATGGGGTTTGACAAGATATTCCTCGATAAATAAAACTAACGGGTAATATTTATTTATTTGTAACCCGTTATTTTGATTCTCGTCAACAAATTTATATTATTTAAAGCTGGAATTAAATAGTATATCTATTTATTTAAAAAAAGTTAATTTATTTAATATTTAGTATTACTTACAATATAAAAACATTGTATTAAATGACTAGGTAATTCCGAACACAATTTTGTGTTTTCTTTCCATTTGCCACATCAAATACTATTTTTGACAGCACAGGTTTAAAACAAACGTTTAATGTAAAATGTGCTATAAGTCGCGGGGCCGCCAGTTGGAGAACACTGGCATAGGGGAACCTCCACTTGATCCCCCTGACAGTGTGCCTCGAGAGAGGTACTGGCATACTCCCCTAATACAGAAGAAATTCTGAGTCAATTTCAATTGGGATGTTGATTTTAGCTTTTAGGCCAAATAGAGCAAAGAATTGTTAAAATTATTTTTGAATTTATTTTTTAAATTGTTAATTTAGGTATGTATTTTTTGTTATGTTTCACTGAAGTGATGGCTCGTTTACCAACATTTATGCTCTCATTATGCTATGTTTCTTTTTGGTGTTTGTCTTGCAGCCCTAATGATGACCAAAATCAAAGGTCAAAAAGTCGGTATAATTTAAAAAATTATTTTTTTCTATTTGACCTAAATGCAAAAACCAACATCCCTATGGATAAATACGGCCAATAACTCATATGAGTCGATTTCATTCATTCGTATATCAGGAAATTTTTAGTTTAATTCACAAGGGTGTTTCTCTGTTACGCTCTCAAATTTGATAAATGTTGTATCGATGTGTGAGTAGCTGTGAAAAAATTTAGCTCCATTAAGAATATTGTGTCAATAAAGGTATCAATATCGTTTCCTAACCGTATCCACAAGGATAAGTTGGACGTTGACCCGGAAAATTCCGTCTTACGCTGTCAGCTGTACACTTACCAGAAATGTTGTAACAGCGATCGTCAACCAAATGAGCGTGTTCACGACAGGTACATTCAGCCAAATGTTCCTTAGAGACGCGTCGACACTCAGCGGAGTTTCCGAGGGCCAGCTGACATTGCGAGTCCTCGGTACACGCATCACCTATCCCTTGAACACCTATGCAAAAAATTCTATAATCAATTCTATAATCTCCATCCTGACCGGGATTTTTCTCCGGTTTTCCTCCGGGCAGTGGCGAATTTTCCATATATGGGAATGTCATTTAATANTACACATCTTTTTGTTATTATTAATCTAAAATTTTGACTGCACATTATATCAAAGATTCATATTAGAATAATAAATAGATAGTATGTATTTAATTTTAAGAAATTGTATGCATTAAATCCGCCACTTACCTTGTACCCTCGATCGGAATTGATGGGATGATCCCTCGCTTGTTTTCGGAGAGTAACTTAGTTTATTATCCCCCACGTTATATATTAAATATTTAACCCCCATAAAGTTGATTTATATATTTATTTATTTAATTCGACAATTAACAATTTAAAAAAATCTTTCCCTAAGAAAATTTCTATTATAGTTTCCTCACAAATTTTTCAAATTCACACTCATTATTATGTGTTAATTTATGTACTTCCAATGATGACTTGAATCAGTTTTTAGGATCTTACTCTTTTTCATACTGACTGATTTTTATACTCGTCTCTCACATTCTCTTTTTATTTTATTTTTTTTGCCAAAAACGTGATAGCAACTGAAACTGTTTCCATTCTGTTTTTTAATAGTAGTGTTTGTGAATGGGAAATATATTGTGCTATTGAAGCTTATCTTCATGGGGTGGTAGGAGGTGGGTGGTAGACTATTTTTAGTACGTGGGCCGCTAAGCTGGCCTACGTGGAGGGGTTAGTAGGAGGTAGAGGGAGGGTTCGCTTTCAAATTGTCACAGTTAAATTAAATGGGTCATTAACGTGAAAAGCTACAAACGTTTTCTGGCCCCACCGGGAATTGAAACCGGGATGACTTGGTGAAGAGCAAGTACGCTAACACCTTAGCCACCGAAGGGTCTCCATTTTATCCCCCCATTCCTTCATCCCTTTTTTTAAACAAAATGACCTTTTTCAACAAAGACTCTCTTAATTATTTTATGTTGACACAAACACAAATGTATGCATGAATGTATATGTTATTATTTCTTTTATTTATGAACTTACGTGACCTATGAATAAACGGATGACATTAAATAGAATATTACTTACGTTTCAAACATATTTCATTTTTATTATCTTCCGTGTGTATGAAGTGATCTTCTTTACACGCACACTCCTGCTGGAGGTAGCAGAAGGCGTTTTTGGGACAATCTCGATCATATTTACATTTTTCTACGGAGAAAAAATATTTTTTTCTGGTTACATTAAATCGAGTTCTATATTTAGTCACAGCAATTTTTATGATGAAGAAATCCCAAAATTGACATTTTATTCATGCTTATATTCTGTAAGCAAAAATTATAAGTCAGCAATAAAATTCAGGACTGAAATCAACCACTGTTTACAATTTTTGTTTTAATTACTGAAGAATGACTTAACTTGACTCAAGAATGTTTTGAAATCAGATCAAAAACTAGATTTTTAGTTCTTAGAGAATAAAATATGAGATTTGTCTCTTATTTTAATATGATTAGGTACTTTATTAACTGGATAAATAAAAATGCTATATCGTTTCAAATTAATTTTTGAACATCATAATCATCGTTTGGAATCGAAAATGATTGAGAGGTATGCCACAGTGGTCAAATCACACGGCGGAGATTTAGTGTAAATGCGAATAGATATCTTTTCATGAATCACTTATTGAATAAATTATTTTCAGTCATTAAACATGTGTCTTATTTTGAAAATTAATTAGGGGTTAACAGTATAAAATATCGTGTGTCTTTTACATGAAATGTTTTCTATATATACTACATTCACAAGCTGCTTTGATTTTATTTTTGCCAATAAAAATATTTTCTTTTATTCGAGAAAATACCTCTGACAATGTATTACTTAATTGAAAGAAATTACGTATCTAGGATACTTCAATTATTTGTGAAAGTTTATCACCAATTATAATATGTCTTATCTACGAGTTAAGAACATGTTGAAGGACGAAAAGAATACAGTAAGTGGAGTAAGAAAAAATTAACATTTGAATATTCATGGACGAATTGTGATGTGAAACCTTTGATTGTTGTTGAGGACGAATGCTTGATATACTCACGTTTGATGTTTTGTTTCCTGGGTGTGAAGACGACAGCAGATGTAAATGTTTGACAAGTGATGACGACACACAAAACTAATAGAAGAGCTTGCGAAGAGGCCATGATCGCCGAACGTTAAACAGATACAAAACCAACTCTTGGTATGAAAAATTGTATCTTATCAGCGATATGATATACGTGACGCCATGCGGTTGATAACTTGCCAAGAGAAAAGATTATACCGTGAATGTTTCTTACGAAAAAAATCGTAATTTAGCTAACTGTGGAAGCATATATCGTTTAAATTAAATTATACGATATAGAGATAATAAAAAAATTGAAAACTTAATGACCATATGCCGTTTCTTGGAAAATTTCGCATGAAAATATATCGGAAAAATAAATAGAAAAATATAGAGATTATGATCAGATTTATAAGAATGATAAAAAAGAAGAACCTTATACATAAGTATATTTTTGATGTTCCTACGAATAAATGGTTAATTGTTGAACGGACTTTTCTGTCATTTATCTCGTAACTTTTTTTATTCGCTTGTATTCACTTGTATGAACGAATTTCCCTCTATTCCAAAGTTCTTTACAAAAATTACATTAGAGAGACTAATTTGAAACCCATTTCGTCTGGTCTGTATCAGATACAATCACTTTGAATATTCTTCTCGTCTGTCTGGAATATTCGTGGTACTTTTCAGTACTATTCTTGTAATAATAATATTCAAAACGTTTATTTAATATTGGTTGTGTTTTTTAGTGTTTTAATATATACTACGAAAAATAATAATACATTTGATTTGCCGGTGAATAACAATTAAAGCTTTTTACGTTCTAAAACACTTTTTTCAGCGATCAAATATTGACAAAAAAAACAAAAAACGTTTACATGCAAGACTAATGACTACATTCCAAATTAAATTCTATAGAATCACACTTACTTGCATGTACATGATATAAACTCTTCTCGTATGAGTAGCTTCTGAAGTGCACTCACTCATCACAGAGCTCGTTGTACTCGACAGTTTTGGGTGAGTTCATCTTTTTCCTCATTGAAAGAACCCAGACTCCTTATGTACGGTAATGCTTCTAAATGAGTGGTAACTTCATTATCCAAGACATTTCGAGGGGTTTGAAAAAGAAGTTGTTACGTCTTCTGTGAGCGTGTTTCAAGTTAAACTACCTTATCCTTCAGCAAAGAGTAATTTTTGGGAGCATGCTCATAGTAACCCATACTAGTAATTTATAAAAGTAAAATGCGACATTGTTATCTTTTCACGACGAAATCACCAAACCGATCGTGTTGTAATTTGGCATGGAGTTAGGTTAGATGCTTAGAAAAACCAGACAAATATTTGTTTTAAAAAATGTGTGAAAAGAAAGATATTTTTTGACGATAAATGTCGAAGTCGGGAATAAAATCCGCTTTATTCGCTTACGCTGCCTAAAAGGTTAGAGAAATGTGACAACTATAAGTGACAATGTAGATCACCTTAATGAGTTCTACAAAATAGTCCGTGACAGCGTATGTCTATCTAATATAACCTAAATTTTCGAAAAATTATAAAAAATAGAAATGTTAAAATACTTTAATTTAAGAGAGTAATTTAAGAAGAAAAAAGATAAAGTTTTGAAATCGTAAAATTTGGACAAATAGTTTAGATTTTACAAGTGTTTTAATGAGATGATGCAGACGTGCTCGCCTCGGAAACGAAAATTCGACAAGCACGGTTCCCGGCGAGTGGGTTCATTTTACCTGAAATGCTGAGTTGAATAGACACTTCTGATGTTGTGTAAAGTTCGACTACCACTGTGGTTGGGGTTGGGTGAGGGGGGGGCGGTAATAGCCCTAGAACACCCATTGTGACTCCAAAATTTCACGATAATGCTATGGATTACAAAAATTAGGAGGATATTGTAGCTTCAAATTTAATGATTTGATTGACAATTTTTTTCGGAATTCACAAAACGCCTGAAGAATTCCCTTTAGACTTTTCGTTAATTTAATATTTAGATAGCAGTATGGTGTACATAATATTAACTAATGCAAGATTTTAAAATTAATTTTAGATACTTAATTGTATGTATTGACAACTACGAAGGCCCAAATTTCTTTGTTCAAGGATGATTTTGAAAGTCGGTGACCTAACATTTTCATTACATTAATTAGAATATGTGGGAGGAATGGTTGAAAGTAGTGAATAAATCTGTAATCTCTTTCAGAAAAATTCATTTGTAATAGAAGTTAGTGTATAATCGAAGGATATCTAAATATTCACTTCGGGTCATAAACGTGTTGACAAACATAAAGGTGATCCTAATGTATCTTATAATTTTGACTCTGAGAATAATATATCGCATATTTTAATTACCTTTATGTTTATCCCATTTTAATATTTAATCGTAAAATATATAATACGATCTTAGTTTGAACTCTACTTAATATTTATAGCAGTCGCCACGAATAATGGCATGTGTCTTCGGGTGCACAGTTTCTCTCGGAAATCACGTAACAGTCCACTACAAATGCGTCTTTTATCTCTTGGACCTCGCAGTGAGCAGACGATTCTGAGATATTTTGCTTCCTAAAGTGACAGAATGCTGGACAGTTTTTTCACGGTACCATAACTTGTTCGAAAAACACCGGAAAATACAGGTTTTTGTTTAAACAAGAAGGTGACTTTGTATTCTCAGTGAACAATTAGGAGGGCAAGTCAATATATAAGTCGCTAACGTCAGTTACCCTTTTATCGTTGTAAATTACGAGCGTATTTTGTGCCAGAAGATGGCAGCATATGTATGCTTGTCGTATAGACTGTGTGACATCTCGTAGGCAAGCATTCAGTCAGAGACTGCCAATGCATGATAGCGGTTGTTTTGCATGAGTATACACGAGAAGAACAGCGTTTTTTTGTGGGCCAAACGACTGTCCACGGAAATACATCGATAAATTCATCTCGTGTACGGTGACAACTGTTTCTCACGGAAAGCTGTGTTCATTTGGATCCAGAAGTTTAACAACGGAAGGCAAAGCGTCAGAGATGGCGAGCGTCGTGGTCGTCCTGCGGAGGTGTCAACTGCAGTCACAGTGCAGCGTTTGGAGCAAATGACCGGCGATTGATTTTCCTGCTTGGACCCTAAAAATGCCCTCAAGGATCAAATTCTGGTCCGGTAATGTAGAACCTTGTGATGGATCCGCTTCTTCGGGAGCTTTCCTCGCAGGGTTTCAAGCACATTGCGTATGCCGACGATCTCGCATTGATACTGGAGGGTAGCAGTCGGAGGTAAGTTGAGGAGCAAGGTGAACCATCACTTGCTATTGTCTCCATGTGGTGTAGCAGAAATAAGCTTGCTATTTCTGAGAGCAAAACTTCGCTCATGGTCATGAGGGGGTCACATGCTGACCTTCCCCCATCGATCAGACTCAATGGTAGATCTATTAGTTCAGTTAAATCGCAGAGATACCTCGGGGTCACCTTGGACCGGAAGCTAAACTTTCTTGAGCATGTCGAGTCTGTGACGGCCAAGGCCAAAAGCATATTCTATAAGCTTATGAAATTATCGACGAGGAAGCGGCTAATATGTCGCAGGACCCTGGAGAACATCTACCGGGGAGCTTTCCTACCTATTGTGTTGTACTGCGCATCGGTGTGGGCGCATAGGGCGCGACTAACGATGTGCGGCAGGGTGCTTAGGAGTGCTCAAAGAGCTCCCCTAATAGCGATATCAGGGGCATACAGAACAGCCCCGACTGTCAGACTTCAGGTCCTGACAGGTTTGTTGCCTCTTGACTTGGAAGTGGCGAAGGCAGGAGCACGATATAATGCTAGAAGGGGATTGCCGTACTCGTTGGATGGCGTTTCCTACAGTCCGGGTCGTGCTGATGTGTCTGACAAAACCTACATCACTAAGAAGGTTCTCAGGATCTGGCAGGAGCGCTGGCAGGCGGAGGACAGCGAAGCCCAATATAGAGAGATCCTTCCGGATGTTGAACTCATTGGGAAGAAGAAGCTCTGGTTTTCCAGAAATCTGGTGTTCTTGCTATCTGGGCATGGCCCTTTCAGAAAGAAAGTCTACTATCTGGGATTAGCTGTCTCTCCGTTTTGTTAGTGTGGCGTGTCGGACTCCGCGGAGCACGCAATTTATAACTGTGAGCAACACGCACGAGCTCGTGAGGAGTTGGAGGAGACGTACGGTGTTGTCCTAGAGCCGAGAGTAGTGGCTGCGGCTCTGGGAAATCCTGCTGCCCTGGAACTGCTAGAGATGTTTGCTAGTTGTGTTATTCGCGACCGCCGGCTGATCTAAGTCTGGGCTAGAGGGGACTTTTCCGGGCGTTCCGGGATTTTAGTGTTGAGGCTTATGTGTGATTATTGTTGTGCTCTTTCGCCATATTCCAGATATCGGAAAGAGCCAACATCAAGTATGGATTGTGATAGCCCCAATAGCTCAAGATGGAGGTTGGTCGGGGTTGGTGAGGATGTCGTCCTCACGTTCCAAGGGCGAGATATCACGCTGGCGACAACCGGCAGTAGGTCGGTGCCTATCTCTGCGGTGGAAGGCGTCCGCCTGTTATGTTCCAAGAATATGGACTACGAAACGGGAAGAGTCCTTGTACTCGACCTAGTGAGTAGGACTGTTCGTTCTGAGGTTGAACAGTCAAGTTCCGGGGGAGCTCAGACTGACTCTGAAGCCGAGGTGGAACCAAGGACAAAGTGTGTGCGCTTTTCACGGGAGATTACGGTAATCCTTCCGTGCACCTGCCAAACTTGGTGCAATCAGGACGCAATCTCCTCTGGTAAAAGTGAGGAGGAGCTCTCCATCCCGGAGAGTAACGAATCACCGCTCGGGGATGTCAATAGCGATTCGACGGCCAATTCCCTCGAATCGGGTCTGGGAACAGGTCCGGCGGCCAGCGGTTTGCTGACATCTCCGAGTGACCAGGGGCAACACCTTTCCTCACTTCAAAATGGGTGTCCCAGTACTCTTTGCGGGGCTTTAACATCTTGCCTTTGCTGGTGCTTCGGATTATGCTTCGCACCGCCATCTGGAGTGATAGATGAGGACCTGGAGGAGTGGCAACAAGAGTCCTGTTCTTTGGTACAACAACTTTCGAGATATCTCCCGAGGGGGTGTACTCCGGTCTCCGAAACAATCATATTCTGGCGAGACTGGAAGAGACCCCCATGATGGAGGCTGCGCTTCAATTATTGGTGCAGAGTCTAGTGTCGGGAGGAAACAGGATTGCGTTCCGGTTTCCCCAAGAGGTACTACAAGTGCAGCTGGCAGCTTCAGGAATACCAACAGAGCCTGGGAAACTGCACCGCTACGTTGGCGAAGTTTTCCGGAGAAGAGGATTTCAACTTACTCTTCGCGGCATAACCGAGCATCACAAAATAGTGCTGGGGACAGTGCGTTGCGTGCCTGGGAACCCGATTAGTATGGTGGTCGTCCGAGGGTAGTCAGGCAGCCCGCCTGTCTGCCCGGTAGATGACCACCTGCAAAATTTGACCGATGTCCTGATCTCCTACTGACATCTGGGAGAAATTTAAATTAAGACTAGTTGCACCTTTGTATGGCTTTTTTCGTATTAATTTGTATAAATTTGTATAACTTGGTAGTTAGTATTCTTTTATTGATATTATTATTTTTGTATTATGTAAGAGTATTTTGTCGGATTTTTGTTAGTTTATTAATGTGTAAATAGTCTTAGTCTGTTAAAGACTGAAATTATATTGTTTTCTTCTTATTTTATTGTTGTTTNTTGTTTCTTAAAAATGTTTAGATATAAGTTTGGCGTTTGTGGTGGTTTTGTTAAATAGTAGAAATCACCTGCCTCCTCGTGGCGGGGATGGAAACCCCCCGTTCCTGGCGGCTTTGCCGCTGGGAGCGGGGCGGGGGATAAATGGTGTTAATTAAAAGTAGTTGAGTTTTTGTAGGTTATTCTAAATTTATTATATTGGTTAAATTATGTATGTCTCTGTCTTTGTGTTTAGTGCTGTGATTGTGTTGTCTTCTTTTGTTAAACAGACTCTCTGCTATATGCTCTTTGCTTGGGCGCAGGGGGTCTCTTTGCTTTTTGTAAATACTGTTTATAATGTGTTACCTCTAGTTTAGTAGTAAGTGAAAAAAAATGGCCCCTAAAAATTATTTAGGTGGCTGTCACTTTGAAACTGATGATACCGTAATCCAAGGGGTTAATCATTGGCTGTGACAGCAACAGATGGGCTTGTTTGCGGACTTGTAAAGAGATGGGATAAGTACAGGGTGATTATTTCAAATAAATGAAATAAATGTCAGGAAGTTAATTTGATTATTACTGCCTATCCAGACCTATCCAGGTCATGTGTTATTAACGGTGGCGGGGACATAAAAATTGCTTATAAAATGTTCACATTAAATATTGTGTGAAATCATACTAAGGTCGTTTGGAATATTTAACTCTAATAGATTTGAAAAATGGACGTAAGTAATGTTATTAATTTTTATAATATACGGAATATCATTTTCATATTACTCTCTTATTTAATCACTTTTTAAAATACACCTATGCTACATAGCGAGATAGTATATACTTTCTAATAATATCATAGCAGCTGTGTTAGCAAATTTTAATACTGTTTTCTGACAACACGAATTATGAATGATTATATAATTATTGTGTAAGTATTCACTGTTATATTACATGATGTCTGCAGAATTCGATGAAGATTAAAATTTTTCTTGTTCATAAATATTAGTTTATTATAAATTTGGTTCCGATCTTTTAAGTAGATAAAAGTTGGGATGAAGACTATGGGATTAGGCTGTAACCGAGAGCCTCTATCCCAGATAATCACGATTTTATCATGTAAATAACATATCAAAGGTTGAACTATATCAAAATGTGTATTAAATGATTGAAATAGATAGTGGTAGTGTTTTGTTCGTGAACGTGACTTGAAACGATTGTCTGTGTTACGTAGAGAAATGCAAATCTTTTTTATCGATTGAAGGTAGAGTTGGCGGAGCCCATAAGGGTCCCACTAGCATCTTTTTATGAACATCTTCTCACTGTCAGGCATAACTGAAAACATCTCGTATTCCACACGTCGTAGCTTGTCGGCCTAGACTGAAACGTCCACACGACGCCTCATGAAACCGACTGAAACCTTGATATATTTTCAATTGTCACTAGGGCTGTCTCTTACACGTGCGATTGCGGTATTGGTGGAAAGGGAAAGGAAGAATTAAAATCAAAGCAGACGGGGTAAAAGAGGGGGAGAGGAAGGTGAAGAGTCGTACTACGGGACATGTGAAATGGGTGTGGCAGATGTGGTGGAGTAAGTCTGAGAAAGGAAAGTGCATTTACAAACCGATACCAGATGTGATATAAGCAGTACGAAATAGGCGATGGTTCAAACCAACAAGCAGTTTTAGATATAATCACCGCACATGGCAATTTCACACCTTTTTGCCGACATCGGCGGTCCAGTGTTACCTTCTTCGCTTCCACGATCCCCCTGAGCGGTTGGGCGCGGGGTCGAATCCTGATCGACCGAACGAGGTGAGGTTTTCAGATGAGGTTTCCCTCATCTATTCCAGGTCGGTTCGGTACCATAATTTCCCCGGTAACCCAACCCTCTTCCAAGTCCATAATTTACCCGGTCCTTCTTTATTCCCTCTCTGAAGTCCAATGATGAGATGGAAGAGCGAGATGGTCTCATGACATCAACTTCGCCAAAAGCGAATTCCTTCTGAACTTATTTAACCGTATTTGGAATGTGCTTACCGTCCCTTCTCAATGGCGTGGAGTCGTAATTATTCCACTTCCAAAGGAGGGAAAAAATGGCTCCAATGCGTCGCACATTCGACCGATTCCTCTGACAAACTACATTTGCTAATTGTTAGGAAAAATGATCTATCGTCGCCTCGTTTGAACTCGGGAATTGCGAAACCTTCTGACCGATATCCAATGTGGTTTCAGAAAACAGCGGTCAACGCTAGATCACCTTGTCGTCGCCCAGGGCAGCGTGGGTGGACTGTGCAACCTTCCGGGAATGAAAACCCTAACTATCACATTTTTACGGAAATACCGACATTAGCTCAGAAAGGTCGTCTCTGGTGTATGAGTTGATACTAAGATAACCATTCTGTTAACGTTGCATGAGTGACGAAGGTACAATATTTGTCGGTGGATTGTACACTCAAAATGAGTAGTAGAACGCCAACTCAACTTGCGATAAGTCTACAGTCGGGGGTGCCAGAATGGCTCCCTTAAATGCTACTTTATTCATGGGTTTCTTTGAAAAGAAAACATATTTCCTTTCCAAAGAATCTAAACGTTAACTTTTATGGATGATATAGAGACACAACTCTTTTATTTGGACTCATATAATGAAGTCCATAATGTTACCTTCATTACGGATTCTTCCCAAAAATCAATAAACTTCGTTTCAATCTCTGATTTCTAACAATTTACGGGTCACACATTTCTTGAGCTCCTGGGTTAACATTTAGAAATAAATGCTAATTTCTGCTATTGCGTTATGAGATGATGGGCGAATGACTGTCAGGAATGCTATTGAATGGAATAGACATCCTCATTGACATGGAGCAATCGTCCGCAAGAGAATCTATGCCCCATGATACAGACCGTTCCTTTTCGTTGAATTTTTTGTTCTCATTGTCTTCTATCGTTTCAGATCGGTAAAAAACAACTTACTATTAATCATTTTGAAATAATCACTTGTAGACATATATACTGATGGCATTGAACCTGTCGAATCTCCGTATTTTTCACTTCTTAGCTAAGAAGGCTGTGTCCGGACAAAAATCTTAAATTTTTAAAATCTTAAATTCTTAAATCCCACCAAAGGAGTTCCCGATTCTTCAGATTCTGACCCTAACTATTGACGTTTATATTAAAAACTATGACTCACTCACAGAATGTAATTTAGTGACGATAATAGTTTTTATATTATTATTATGATTATTATATTCGTTCGGCCCTCTAAAGAGCACGTGGGACCATTAGTTAGCACTGGTTTCCTTCTTCCTCTTCTGTTTCCAAAACTTCCTCATCCTTTCGCCCTGGTCCTGTCTTCTTTCTCGTGTCCATGCATTTTTAAGTTCCAGATTCCTTGCTGTTGGGTTGTTGGATGTGATTTTCTGTCAGTATGCGGTTCGTGTATTTACCAGTGGGTCAATGTCGAATTCGTTATTAAAAATAATATTCGTTATATCGTTATTTTACAAAATAATTTTTCTTCTGTATTCCTTAAATTTGAGCAACATAGAAACGCCTTTCAATTTATCATGCTTTGATAATGTTGGTAAAGCTCCACAATTACCAAGTTCCTTAAATTTGTTTGGTGAAAATTTTGATTTTTAACTAGATTACCAAGATCCGCGTTCTTTACTGCATCTGAAGAGGCAAGGGTATGGAAAGACATTTTTATGAAAATTTGAAAATAAGGCGGGATGGCTAAAGGTATTTTTTCTTTTTCTGCGCATGACAAAATGTAATATACTCCATAAAAATAGTCTAATTTAACACTCAAACTATTTTGAAGAGTTTCAATTCAATTTAATTCATAGGGGCTTTATTTTAACAAAAATAATATATACAATATCTATGGCGGGGCTTAATACCCGTGTGCCTTACAGAGGTCCTAAAATGTACCATGGGCTGTGCATACTATACCCTCGTATTCACTCTTAATGAGCTGAAACAGTATCTAAAATTAGAGGTATTAAAATATTTCGATTATTTGGTAGGTAAATTATATCAGTAGCGGAAAAGGTAATAATTAAGTGTTAATAAGTTATAATAGGAAATTTTTTTTACTCTCATGGTTATTTTTTTAATATAAATTTAAATTTTTAATCTCAGCTATCGTTATATTACTTAAGTGACTGTTTCGTTCATTGAGCACAGTTGAGAACCACGGAAAACCAATGGTTAGAGCAAGCGCGCTAAGCATAAAAATAATCTGGTAGGTAACTGGAAACCAGGAACAGAACAGAAAAAATTCGGCGGCAGAATCAAATAAATTCATAGAAAGAATACATACTTATCTGCAGGGCAAATAACATATGTATACATACTAACATACCCAAATAAATCTTGTTTACACATTTACCTATATATACGGGCATGTACATGGACCCAAATTTGCCCATGTACACATTTTTAAATCAATTAAAAAAGAGACTAAAATAAAATACTAATATTACTACTAATATCACTTATACTAATAATAGCAATAATAATTTAAACAGATTTAAATTAAGTGTGTTCATTCTGGTCAATCTCCTTCATCAGTTCCGCCTCCCTTTTTTTTCGAACCATACTCAGAAACTTGCCAAGGAGTAAAGTAACGGAGATTCTATTATCTCGCATTATTTCAAAAGTTAGAGTGTAATTTTTTGATTTACGATTGTATCCCCCCTCAAGAAGCCATGTTTTTTGACCTATTTCTGTGTTAACGCAATTTAGCAGATTGTGGACCCAATCTTCTTGTTCCGTGCATAAAGGGCATTGTGAATCTCGATCCCCCGTCAATTTCCTTAATTTTCATCCTTCAAGTCGAAACCAAGCGTAACCTGTTCTTGCTACCTTGTTTAATTTGTCTATGTACGGTTTTCGCCCTCAGTCTCCTGCCACAATATTCTGCACGATTAGTGACCTCTTTTCCTGTCTCTCAACCGTTATGTTTTGTTTCTCTATGTCTTCAAGTCTCTGAATAATTAATTCATAATCAGATCTCGCCGGAGCTGTCT
>NNCF01131420.1:4083-18940 GCA_002313205.1 Laupala kohalensis | reverse complement strand
CTACAATCCTAGGATCAATGTCAGGGATGGTACCAGTACTTCTTTGGATTTCATTTACAACATACATGCCTTTTTGTTTTGATTTTTGTATATGTCTTGACCGGTTACGTTCATGGTTTCTTTGACATCTAGATAAGTGTAATTTTTAACTTTCTCGAGAGGTTGACGTTTGTAATTCCAAATTTCATTTTTACTAAAGATCCATCCGTTTTTGAATACCATGACTTTGGTTTTATGTATGTTTATATGTAGAACCATTTTATCACAGAACAGCTCCAACGTATCTAGACCTATCTGAAATCTCGACGGTGTTATGGAGAATAGAACAAGATCGTCCGCAAATAGCAACCCCGGTATCTGTTCCTGTTAAGGAGGAGCACCTATTGTTGGGGCATCTGTGGATGCCTCACATAATTTTTCTATTATATCGTTAATAAATAATATAAATAACAACGGAGAGAAAACACATCCCTGCTTCACTCCCTGAGTTACTTGAAAAGTTGTAATTAGAGTAGTATTATTTGTTTAAACATATGCATTGTCAGAGCAATATAAAGCTTGCAAAGTACGTAGGAATTTTTTTAACACTCCCTGGTCCGCTAATACACACCAAAGGATGTCTCAGTTCCGTGTCAAAAGCTTTCTCAAAATCTACGAACACGCTGTACAGCTTTCCACGTTTCTTTTGAGTTTCTCTCTCGGCTATCGTGTTTAAAATAAATAGATTATATAGATAGAAATAGAAATAAATCAAGAGTTATATGTGTGAGAAACTGGAATGTGCGGATATTTGCCCCACCGCGAAATTGAGTGATTCTCTTCTCGGTGAACCGATTAAACCAAACTATCGAATATTGGAACTATATGACTTGTCTTATTTATATCGCATTTTTTATCTTCACGTCATTTTTTTAGCTTCTGAGTATTAAACGCTTACATGTGTTTTCCAAAGATGTATGCAATCTACTAAAAAATCAATGTAAACTTGATGGTTAGTAGGGGAACTTTTTTGCTCATAATCTAGTATAAAGCTACCAAGTATTTCTTTTTACCACTTACTTCTTTTTTCCATACTTTGATAAGACTTTANTTAAGAATATTATGTAATTTTTTTATCAATTTGCGTTCACATTTTTTCTAACTTCGAGGTTATAGCTACTCCGCTGAATTCACATTTATTAGAGTAGATTAAATCGGCCTCATTTTTAGTTAAATATTCCAGGATTTTTTCTTCATGTTCCAGAATTGTATGATTTGCCAAACATGATTTTAGCATTAGATAAAATCTAGAGAAAATAATAACAATTAATATCCTCTATTTTATTCTCGACTGAATTTATAATAGGATTTGGTACTTTTTGTATGTAGGTCGTATACAATAACACTCAATGTATATGACCTACACGCAAGNTTTGATAAGACTTTAATACTTGTCGCACTTGCAAGAAACCTTAAGAATATTATGTAATTCTTTTTATCAATTTGCGTTCACATTTTTTCTAACTTCGAGGTTATAGCTACTCCGCTGAATTCACATTAATTAGTGTAGAATTAATCGGCCTCATTTTTAGTTAAATATTCCAGGACTTTTTCTTCATGTTCCAGAATTGTATGATTTGCCAAACATGATTTTAGCATTAGATAAAATCTAGAGAAAATAATAACAATTAATATCCTCTATTTTATTCTCGACTGAATTTATAATAGGATTTGGTACTTTTTGTATGTAGGTTATATACAATAACACTCAATGTATATGACCTACACGCAAGAACTACCAAAACCCGTAATAATAACAATTGTTTCCCAACTTCCTAAATTGAATCATGTTATGACAATAAAACTGATTTGCTAGCATTGGTTTCGTAATAGTTTAAACGATTGTCGCCGTTCCATTCGTGTCACAAATGTTCAAAGAACTCACCTTCAGTAAAGTCTCTAGAAGATAAGTTTTATCTGTTCGTAGACATTATCACTGATATAATATTTTGGGAGGTGATACGAACGTGCCACGTCCCAGCACTACATATTTCTCTTTGGGACTGGGTCAAACCCAAGAAAACCAAAGAACAGTATTTCTAGAAAAAGTTCTTTATTCGGATAAATTTAATTACATTTAGATTCTTAATCTTGAAATACGGGATCATTTAGGCACCGATTACTTACGTCAGCACAAAAAAGAGGNTACGGGATCATTTAGGAATCGATTACTTACATCAGCACAAAAAAGAGATAATTGGGGAAAAATATAGGAGAGGAAAGTTCGAGAGAAGGGGAATACACTATTGAATTAAACGTGCACTAGGTAAGGAATAAAGTCAACCACACCAACAGCAGACCACTTGTCGATGCCAGAAGTGCTACACCCCCTAAGACAAGAAAAGAAAAATTGGCAGTAAACATTAAAAGAATGCAATACATAGATAAATCATTAAGCATGATTTATTCGTGTTTGATGATTAAAATTAGTTATAATCTCGGATATCACTCACTCCACAAAATAGTTAAAATTATATCACAGTATAGATGTTATAGGGGATTGGTTTTCTTGTATTTAAGCAAGACAAATAAATACAAAATTATGTCGATTCCCCAACGTTTTGACTATTTATTGTAATCATAATCAGGGTCCAATGAAAAGGAATTTGTTTATCCAGCCATATGTTTACTTTACCATCAATCATGTAATTTAGTCATGATGATATATGATAGGTGCAACATTTTGTGTAAAATGTATGTGTCACCCTGAATTTGTCACAATTTTTATCTATTATCAAGTCTAAATTCAAAGAAAACCAATCTCCAGTAATCATTATGGCCGATAACGTTTCAAGTATAAAGAAGTTATAATAAAAACAACTTAAGGTAAATTATGTGTACTTATAAGATGCGGAGAAAAAACATATATTCAGGAATATAAGTACTCAATTGAACACCATCGGAGAAACTTATATACGTTATTATTATTATTATTTCTATTATACTTTATTAAGTAGGTTTTAAAATAACTATTTATTAAGATATTAGGCATAAAAGTAATTTGGAAAATAATGGCAAACATAATTTTACTGCAAACATTCCTGGACTGCTCGTTTTTTTTTCAACACGAAATTGTTTGATTTTCGTCAACACGACTGGGAATATTTGAACAAGCTATTCTCTTCATTTTCATCGTTATTCAACTACATTACATGAAAGAACTTTGAAGGTTATCTAATTCGTTATTGAATTACAGAAATGCGTTAAGTTTCAAAGATGTTCTAATCCATTCATACATGTTTCCTGCAATGATGTCTTGCTCTCCCTGATGAAGTCCAAAATGAAAATGATTGAAACGTTGGTGTGTTCTGAATAGTAGTCTAATTTAGAAACCTAATCACAAAATCTATTCAAAACATTGATATTTCAAAAGGTCGAAAATCTAAATTATTAAAATTAAATTAATATTGTACTTAATGTATTCCTATCAAATTCATTGAGATGATAATTCGTCTTAATAGGTGGAAAGTCCTCTATCACCTCCCTGAAGGTGATATTACTGGATTAAAAGGGAACATGAATATTGAAGAGGGGAAAATAAGCGTCGTTCGAACACCACTGATAAGATGATCATGACTAATAAGATGAAAAACTGGAATTTGAACTGTCCCACTAACCACCACTCCGCAGTTCTGCAGAAATTTCATTGAATTGAGCCATTTTTTAAATATAAACTTAGATCAGGAGAAATGAGTTTGAGAAAATTTTGAAAAATTTAAACAAGAAAAGAAGAAATGGAAGTAAAGAAAAATAATTAATTGCTAAAGGACCCAAATGAAACTTAATCTCTTTTACTTGTTACAGTCTTTACTTACCATTGCATGACATTTTATCGGCCGCCAACTTTTTGGGGTTTTTGCATTCGCAATAGCCATTTCTACATTCCACGTTCTGATTATCTCCATCACGTTCTAAATAACATATCTGCTTTTCTGGATTGCAAAGAAGACCGACCATATCTGCAAATAATTTCCATCAGATTGTTCGTTTTTTAGGAAGATTAATATATTATATTAAAATAGTCAATCGCGTGACATAGAAATTATATTAGAATATTCTTACCAATTTTACTTTTGCACACATAGGCTGAAGCATCATAAGCAAATTCATCTTGACATCCACAGTATCCGTTTACACACATCCTCCCATCTCCTAGACTCAAGGGACACTCATGGATAATATAACACAGATCACCATATTTCTCAGGAGCTAGTAAAATACATTAGTTTGAAGTATATATAAATCTTTTTTTAAAATTTATTGTAAAGTATAGTAATTTATAATGCTTCAACTTACATCTGTAACAGAACGTTTTGTTTCCGGCTTGGACATAACTTTCTACACACTCGCATATAGAATTTCTGCCACAAACTGAATTTAGGGCATCACATTTATTGTCGTAGCATAAGTCTCCGAGAACTGAAACAAATAGAAACAAAATAAATCAAATTTGTTTTAATTAAAGAAATATATATTAAAGAAATAATAATTTCAAATGAAGTGTATACAAGTCCGAATATAATGATTTTAATTCATGTTCTGCTAACAATACGACTAAAAATATGAACCATTTGAAAACATTGTCTACAGTCTCACAGTTTTATCCTTTACATTAAATAATGGTTTCCCAGCTAATTATATTACATGCCGCTTATGCAGGTAAATTCCAATAAAATAACTTGTATACTCATCATTTTACAAAGGTCATTTTAATCTATTTGAATGAAGTGTATTTCCCGTTTTGCCATACGTTTAGAATTAAACGTTCATTTTTTTTTAAATATACAATGTTTGGTTAAATTTTAACACACAGAATTAATAATATAACGTGAGATATTTATTATTTTAATTTGCTCAATATTGTTCTGGTACATATTTATTGAAGTTGGAATTTTGAGTTTAGGTTGCTAAATTCTTGCAATTATACTCTATTCTAAAAGATAAATTAATATTTCTTTCGTCCCTGGGCTCGTTGGGCAGAGTTCTTTTGCTAACACGACGTAATTTTTACTAATTCGAGATTCAGGTATGAGGAGATTATCTGTAATGTAAATAATTTAAACAATCCTAGAGGTCTGGTCCATTTTCTGTAATGCGTTCATCACAAAAATTTAAATAGCTAGTGTTTTATCGAGTCAGTCTCAAAATATCTTAACAATATATTGACAACAACAATTAAAAACAAACCGCAAAAAACAAAAAACAAACCAGTCTAAGTACGTTAGCAAGCTACAAGAGTTTTATTTAAGAGTGGTAACTACAAATTTGTGTCACTTATACAAAGCCCATTACTCCAGTCAGTTACATTCCAAAGATTTATCAATTCTTCCCAGACTAATAATCCTTCCGAGATATCCATTAGTTTTACTACAAGTATAGCAGACACGCTGGAATAATATTGGAACAAGAGTGGCATATTACCAGTATACAAGGTTACCTTTCGTGAGAAAAATTAGAAATGGTTTTACCGAAATCCATCGATGATATAAATTACAATGACTTGGCAATTTCGAAGCATATCTTCAAGTGACCGGGAAAGAGAATGGTGCAATTTGCATGCGTACGAAAGAAATGAAGAGACCTCATTATGTGGTATGGGGTTCTTTAAAATGTAGGTTAGAAAGATCACAATTTCTGGAAGGCATGTATAGAGAGTGAAGTCATAATTAAAATTTTAAATTTATGAATCAGAATCAGCGAAACTGAACAGCTGTACGAAGATACATAAAGAGGCCATTGCGGCAAGGGCTGGGCAACGGAAACATCTATTGAATAACTGGAACATAAGACGTAATGACTTTGTTAGAGACGAGGTTGACTTTATTGACTGAAACAAAGAAATGAATAATACATATTCCCTGACATACTTAAATCTTTTAAATAGCAATGAACCACACTGCCAGATAACAGATTAATTATGTTATTTTGAATGAAAATGGAAGACAGGACCAAATTTCGAAGTCGGGAATTACAGCTCAGCTCGCTGAGACGCTCACCGTGTGCGCCACCAAACGTAGAAAATATCGATCCATAATCAAGTATTTCCTATGGTACGAGTCACCTCATATGAGGTCTGTGGGTCTCACAAGTTAAATGTCAATGGTAGACTGGACCGAGAGACGAACGGGGAAATGCATCAGCCGGATAAGCCGCAGGTGCCGAGTTCGGTGGGTAGTGCGCATCAGCGGAAATATTACTAGGAAAAAACGTAGCTCCATTACAACAGGCTCCAATTCACGAAGAAACGTTAAAAGGAGACAGATGAATCCATTGGAATAGCGTTAGAAGTAAATCAATTGTCCAGAAGGGGACAACGAAGTAAATAATATGAAGAGCTATTGTGTACCAGACGTAGACATCTTTGAGGGATCAAGTCAGTGTCTCAGGCTCCGGGCTTGTGAAGATGATGACACTTCAGTGTCACAGGTATACACAAACAGTACACCTATAATCGGCTACCAAATTATGTAAATTCGAGTTTGAACTTAAAACACAAGCAAACCAGCATAAAACTATATTATCTACAAAACTACATTAAAACCAGTTACATTATATTTTTCTTCAACTAATTTATCATTTAACTTTATGAAATGATATTTTATTCAAAATATAATAATATATTTTATTAAGACGAAAACGTAAAAATATGTTGTTATAAAGTCAAAGAATTGTGTTACATTATGTAAAAATTTTTATACATATTTAATACAGCTCAACATTAAATCTGACAAGAAAACATTTTTGTAGATCATTTTCTGAAAGAACGTTTTTTCTGGAGTGTCGTAGAAAAATTTCTTGACTGCGTTGTAAGAGGCAAAACTTTAGACCATGTAAGTCAAAATAAATACCGTATTTTATATTATTTGATTCTAGCCGAACAATTTAATATAACAGTCTGTTTGACACTAAAAATGTTTTATTTTAATTAATTAGACTTTTATTGACCTGAATAACATGGAAGAGACTACGTTACCCCATCTACTAGTTGTGGGAAAGTCTCGCTCTATTTCATAATTAGCATTCACAATGTAAACAGAACATATGAACTGTAATGAGAATAGTTTGATAATACGCAACGGAGCCTAGCGTAACACACATAAAATTATCAGAATAATCAGAGTACCCAAGTAATTATGTAACATTATTTTGAAATACATGAATCTGGTAGCTTTTTTATAGATGTATTTATCGCATTAAGGAAAAAGTAAAAGATAAAACTAGGAAATGGTCAATACAATTTTCAATGCTCTTAAGTACGATACTTCCTTTAAGTGTGTATTGCTCTGTCCCGTTACGCAAGAAAGGAACAAATTTTTTAGGTGTATTTTTTGGGTGTATGAATTTACATGCTTTATATCCAGTGAAGCTGTGTTGCAGTGACACGCCGGAAATAAGTGATTGGTGCTGCCGCAACCGGCATCTGAAGGACCAGATCGACAGACACATGAGGTTCAACCCCTTCATTAACCTTTGTTGTTGATATTTTTAATATTTCCCTATCGTCACACGGTGAAAAAGTATATAGAAAGTGTTCTGAAAGAAAATGGAGACTCGTGTTTTAAAGTCTTGAACAAAATTAAAGAAACGTTATCGCTATTCTGTGGAAGGATAAGGCGGAAAAAAATAGAATAACAATTAAAAATAAAGTGAAACGAATAGGATCAGATATGTCGATGAAGACTGATTTCCCAAACGTTTGAATGCAAATGATTGCGTATTTGTTGAAAACAACTCAATTTTAAACTTCAGAATCGATTTACTTGCTGTATATATACCCGACCGTCGCGTTGCTATGGAATGTGAGAGGCGAGGCCAGACCAGGTCTCTTGATATGGAGAACAAATACGGTCCGAGGATTACGTCATCTTATGTCAGCTATTTATCTGTTGAATTACACCGTCGTATAAGTATCCTATATCACGATTATCTCTACTCGCGTTTCTTTAACATTTATTAAGAGAATTCCAGTTCAGTAGAACAAATAATGAATATATAAATACTAATACTTTATTTGCAGGTGAAGTTAAAACCTAAAACTTCTCTTACACTAAACTTGTGTTCGTTTTCATTTAAGAAGTTATCTGACTAGGTAATACAGAAAATGGCGCTTACTTCTTGATGCTTCAATGACCAATCTCAAAGCTTTTTTTTCACGTTTAGCCACAGAAAAACCAAATGCAGTAATTCATGCAATTAACCATAAAAATTGTTTGAATCATTTTTTGCATTAATTTAAGATATTAAATACCAAATGATACAATTTGAATGTCTGCAGTATTCTGAAAGTAATAGGTCTAATCTCGAACCTTGAGGGTTTTATTCCCAATATTGAGCTATAAAAGAAAATTATCAAAAAACAACAAATAAATGATGAGCCGGCAAGTAAAGAACTCGTGGTAAAGTGAATATGAAACAAAAATTTGTATTGTGATATCGTATAATATATTGTGAGTCTTTGGAGGATACTTCTTCAGTTTCTCAATAATTATGCACTGAGTGAAACTAACAGAAAAAGCGTACCCTCCCCCCAAAAAAACAGAAACAAAGAAAGCGAGGAAGAGAAGTTTGCATGAGAATTTGTCTTGCATATACAGAAAAAACGGTTTAAAATTCTTTGAGACTTCAAGCGTTTTTAGATAGAAGAAGATATTTAGTGAAAATATTTTTTTTCTCTTTTAACTTGACTTCATTCGTTATTATTTCAGAAAAAGAATTTTGAGGACGGCAAGAAAAAGCTTCGAACAAAATTATCAAGAATATTGGGGTGAAAACATATCCAGAGGAAATTATTTATCTATCATTGATTTCCGGTAATAATCAGGTAAGAGCACTTTTTTTTAATTTACGGCCTGTTAAAGTTCCAAAATGTTATGTAAATACGACCTTAGCATTTAACTTTGATTTAATGCGCCAATATAATACTTCGTTCTTAAGATGAAATACTATGCTTTTACATAATAAGCTTTAAAAAGTTAATGAATTTTTTAACAATGAAAAAATGTATAAAAATGTTACCTAGTTATCTTAAGTTTATCGAAAATAGTTTTTTGACTAATCAATAAAATGTACAAAAAAAATTATTTTATATATCATTATAGTTACTTACTTGATTTAGAAAATTTGTATTGGAGTTACAGTTTATTCCTTTTGAACATATACATTTTGAACTATTTGTTTATACATTTTGAACTTTTTTCAACACTTTTTTTAGAATTTATTCGTAACTCTTATTACGTGATTCGAGAAGAATATAAATTTTTGAATTGTTTAGACTAATACAAATAAAAATTTGAAAAAAAAATCATTTTCGACAAATTATCTCGTCTATTTTCTTTAAAAAGTGCAGATACTTGGTTATTACTGGTCGCAGATATATTCATACGAAAAAGAGAAGATCATTAAATATAAATAATTTCACTTATATATGTCTTCCGTTTCTCCATAAACAAAATCATAAATTTCTGAAATATCACATGATATACTTTTGTAATGATTAAGTTTCGATGTCAGGGAAATAGAAAACACTTTTAATTTCTGGAACAACATCTTTGTCCAGTAGTATTACCACACTTGATACTTGTACTAAAACATTTATGATAGGTAGACTACTATTATATCCCATGATAAGACACCCACTAAACTCATATATACATATGCATGTAAACTTTAAAATATGTATACAGCTGATCTCACAAAAATAAATTTCACAAATTAATGCAAATGTAGAATAAAAATTATTTAATGTTGATATTGTTCATTTACGTTAAATCACTTTTAACTTACGACATTCACTCGGAATATTTGTTTATAGCTCACCGACAACGTCTTAACCATTCCCATATTTTACACTAAATAGGAAGGAGTATTACTTACTTCTGCCGCATGCAGTCTCGTTATACTTGCTGTAACTCTCCTTACATTCACATTTCCCAAAATCATTACACTCCGCGTGGACGTCATCGTTGCAGAGGGGGCCACAAGGGACGTCAATTTCTGAAAAAAATTTGTTCATAATATTAATTAATTGTTAATTTTTTAAAATTAATTCCAAATCAGAAGTTTCGACTTATTTAAAATGAACACAAAGGCAGAAGTAAAACATACGCAGATATAACTCTGCTCTAATGATAGAAAATTCATAAAATATTTGAAATAAGGTGAAATTGTAACTTCTTAAAATATTATTTTTATTTCGTCATATATAAATAAAAAAGATAACATAATTTAAAGGTACATCAACAAAAATCATATGTTTTTATTGATTTTTAACTTGATTTTAACACTTTTTATTTTTTGCTGACATGTGACCTCTTTGCCTTGGTCCCCTAACGTAATAAATTACCTCTGCAAACGTTTTATTCTTACTTGTATAAAATGGTATATATTGTATTTAAATTAAAATATATTTTATTTGGGGCAAATCATTTTAAATATCTGATAAAGTTCAAAATAAAATTCTCTAATATTCAATTAATTTTGAAATCGCGTTTCTTAAGCAGAAAATTTTCTTTAATTTTAAATGCCTTTTTCTTGGAAGAAAGGAAACCTTCCGAAATATTTCAGTTTTATAGTAATGATATCGCACATATTAATTTCATTTTTGATTAAATTTGGGAAAATTTTTACAAAACAAGGAAAAAAACATCTTGTGTATGACACAAGTATAATTATCAATTAACTAAATTTGACGAGAATATTGAATTATTTTTCTTGTTTTTTTAACCTTGTTCAATTATAGATATTTTATAATATACCTTCATAAAAATATTCGAACCATTTTGCTAATCTTCTCCACTCATGTAGGTGTTACATGATCGATTAAGTTGTGAAATGGATACTGACAAACTTTAGTAATCAGTTCGTATTGGTATGTGGATCCAATCCTTAATATAACGCTGGAGAAATGTACTTACCCACTGAAGAAGCAATAGCCAGCAATGAAGCGGCTAAGCCGAGGACAGCGATCATCTGAGGACCCATCGACATGCCTTCTAAAGTGAGACTGAGAACATGAGACGTCCGTTATCTCAGAAACCGAAGCATCGTACCCAGCGTCGCGTCATATCATACTTCTTGACGTACAGCGCGCGCGACAGGCGAGGTGTGGCATCCTTCACGTAGGATAACAGATGAGGAAGTAGGTGAATCATACTCGTGCACATCAAATTTCATGTGATCATGAACTAGTCTGTGGTTTTACGACGAAACGAAATTTTGCTACGAATTCATTATCACAGGGAAGTACAACCCACGATTGTGGTTTTAAAGTGGAGTGGAATATAGTTTTTATCCAGAGGTCGGGTAGCGATCAGTAACACTAACGGTCAAGTGGGATTCACTGTCACCCCACACGAATCTGCGTTCTTTTCCGCGGAACGTGGATAGATAATTAAAACAATTTGGATATTACAATCATCAGGGATACATATTTTAGTTTTCCAAACCATTTTGTGTTAAATTTATTGGTAATAAAAAGAAAGAAAGTACTAATTTGAATGATGTAACAAAGAGGTTTAAACAATCAAACTTATTAATCACAAACGTATTACATGCATTAGTTTTTTAGTTATTTTTAATTTCATTACCAAATAAAAAAGCAAAAACCAAAATTCATTAAAATTGTGTCGTGTCATCAACATTTACCAGATTTCACACACTTTTTTTTACAAATAAGAAACCTTAGCTAGAAAAAAATGGCTAATCAGCGTAAAAATGGCATTTGCAGCGTAAACAGACCAAGTCATCCCGCAATCGATTGTTCGGGAAGGTTCAGAAAGTTTTTAACTCACAAGGTAAACTTGTGTTTCAAGAATAGCAATAATAAGATACGTGGAGTGTTATGACATCCCACCCGACCTTCGAAAGGTAAAGTATGATTCAATATTGTTAAATATATTATTTGGAAAATGTTTCTTACATATGTCCTAGACAGAGTATTCCTAAGAAATCTATCTCTTGCAAAACTTTTCCCTCTGAATTTCAGTCGATTGGGCATCGCGGGGACCGGCTGCGAAAGCGGATTTCATCTATCACGAATAGAATTGGTTATCTAATGAAGGTGCGCAGTGGACATCCCTTTGATTTAAAACAGCTGTAGAGGAGACTAATGTAAGATATTTGATACCTCGAGTGAAAGTTTTGAGCTTTCAACAGTTTGGTAACGATGTGAGTTACAGAAAATAACCAATGCAGAATAAAAAACAATAATACATTCTTGAGATTAGGTTTTGAGTAAAAAGTAGAAAAAAAACTCTTCCCGATTGCCATTTTTATTGAGAACATGTATAAGTCTTGAGTTTCCGTATTAGAAAAAATACACGTATCATGTCGAATATTTCATTTCCATTGACAATAAAGATGTGCTCTTTTCTTTACTGAGTGAATTCTACCGAACAATTCTGAGTGAAATTATTTCCATTATTTTGCAAATCTTGCAAAAAAATTTGCAACAAGCAAATTTATGAGCTCCAACGACAAAATGTAAAATTGAGACACATATTTAAATCAATTGATGGAAAAGAAGAAGTGAATGAAGAGGGCAGCTCGGAACAGCAATTCCATGAACAAATTAAGAGCTTAGAAACGACCAAGGATTGCTTAGTTTTTTTGTGATTCTATAGTCAGACACGCGGGAGAGGAAGACGAAAAGATGGATGTGAAGTGTTTTCCGAGTATTCGGATTCAGCAATTGCGGCAAGTCGTTGAAAATAGGGAAATGGGATATCCAAAGACAGTTATCATTCACTTAGGGGCAAATTGCATAAGACATCTCAACAATGATTATATTATGGGGGATGTATGACTTAACTCTTGCGGCGAAGAAAAAAATTCGTGAACTGCAATATATATCTTAGCAGCGTGCTGATGAGAAGAGACACTCGTTGGAGGTGAATTTAAAATATTTCAAAGTCATTTGAAACTGTAGCGGAAATGTTGGGCCTAAAGACTGTGGATCCAAATTGCTGGTGAAGTACAAGAGACTTCCTCTCCCGCGTGGTGCAACCTGGAGGCGACGGATTGCAGTTAAATTGCCGTGGTGCAGCCAGTCTATTATTTTCAAGAATTCGGGAAAGCTGCGCAAGAGACTGACTAACCGTATTGGAGCCGACGGATAATGAAGCAACTGAGGCGCTGGTGGCTGGTGACGCGTCGATAGCGAAGAAGGAAGAAGGCGGTGGCAAGAAGGAAGACACGCAACGGGTGATTCAAGACTGGCGTGAGGAGGGGGAAGCGGCAACGATGGAAGTTCTGACGACGGGGGCGGTGGTGGGGGACAGGGGTGATGCCGACGACGGAGCAGCTCGTGAGTATGACTTCGTTGATCCGCGCCTTCACCAGATGGTGCTCATCGTGGATGGTCTCACGGTATAAATGTTTACACGGCCTCCTAAAACAAAAAAAAACTCATTTAAGGGATATAACGGAGATAGGGAGTGTGACGAAGGTCTGAAAATTTGAAGGAGGATTTGAGAAGAGAGGGAGTGAAGGAGAGAAATAAAAAAAAGAAATAGAGTTACAGGAGAACTTGAAAAAAGAAAGATTTATCTAAAATAGAAAGAAGAGAAATTTTGAAAGATTAAAACTCAAAACTCATGGACAGGTAGTTTGAGTATATCGGAAGGAAATTTTCGGCGTGAGGACGGATTGACTCTGACGAGGGAAAATGCTCCGGTGACTGACTCCGGAAATTCAGAACTTTTCGACGTCGACGATGGGAATACATTTCAATACACCTAATAAGGCAAAAGAGGTTGTTGGACCCGGTGGGGGTCTTTTGCGGCTGCTGCAGGTAAATTGTAGATGTATCAGAAATAAAAAGTTACAGCTCGACACTTTATTAGACTTGTACGATCCACACATAGTTATTGGCACAGAATCGTGGCTTGACGTAAACATTAATGACGCAGAAATATTTAGATAAGGATATGCAATATATCGAAGAGACAGAGAAAATCAAATAAGTGGTGGGGTTTCTATTTGTATTAAAAATATTTTCAAAAAAACTTTAATATTTCTTCAGATGTTACCATGAATTGTTAGACGTTCAAATTAAAAGCAAAGTTTGCGAAAACATATTAAAAATAGTCGCATCGTATAGAACACCGGATACGGAATACTTGAGAAAATCAAAGAATTCATCCTCAATATTAATAGATTTAGGAGTCACGTAATAATCGGAGGAGACCTAAACTTTCCAGGAGCAAACGGGAAGGAAAAGTTGATGCGAGGGGTGAAGCACAGTTATTAGCGAAGGACATGGAATGCGAAGGGGGGTTAACACATTTAAAACCAGCTTCGACAAGGGGAGAAGCTTTATTGTATGTTTTCCTCGTTAAGCCCGGTAATTTATTTCTCTCATCCGCGGTAATACCAGGTGTAAGTGACCACGAAGCAATTCTACTAGAATTACAATGGGCAACACACTTAAAACAAAATTCTACGGTGACTAGGAAAATATTTCAATACGGATAAGCGAACATAAATGCAATTCAAGAATTTTTTAGATAATTATTACAAGCAAGTGGTCGTTAGAAGGGGAAAACATTGAAGATATATGGATAAATCGGTAGGGTCTACCTGGTTACCACAGAGGAGTTAGGAGAGGAAGCGACAGTATCATATTTAACTCGCATTTTCAAAATCTCAATTAACAAAACGCAAATACCGAAAGACTGGAAGAATGCGATCATAGTTCCGATACACAAATCAGGTAGTAAAATTTTTATGGTCCCTATCGTAAAATATATACCTTAGAACCCAAATAAAATTTAAAAAAATTCAAATATTATTTTTGGTCTTAATCGAAATATATATATAT
>NNCF01131416.1:4619-20827 GCA_002313205.1 Laupala kohalensis | reverse complement strand
ACTAAAAAAATTCCAAAACGTTTTGGAAAATTATTTTAAAAACGTTTTTGAAATTTTTTTTGATACTTATGTACATTAATTTTTCTATTAGACCATAAAAATTTTTAAAAAATTTCAATTTTTTTAAATTGAAAAATGTATTGGGTACCCTGGTATGAATTTCCTCGTATTGGGACCATAAAAAATTTCAAAATTTTTAAGAAATTTTTTTGAAAGAAATGTAAATTTTTTGTGTTAAGATATATAGTTTTCGATTGGGAGCAAAACAAATATAAAATTTTTCCTGAAAAGACTTTTTGAAAATTTTGTGGGTACTTAGGTATAAATTTTTTTCGCATGGGACCATACAAAATTTTCAAAATTTTTTCGAAAATATTTATTGAAAAAAATTTGAAATTTTTTTGCGGACTTAGGTATGTATATTTTTCGATTTGGGACCTCAAAAAAGTTTCAAATTTTTTCGGAAAGAATTATTTTGAAAAAATTTGGCGTACTAAAATGTTTTTCGGTTGGGACTGTAAAAAAATTTCAAAAATTTTTCAAAAAATATTTTGAATAATTTCTGAAAATTTCATGGTATATATATTTTTTGATGGGGACTATAAATGTTTTGAAAAAAAATTTGTATTGTCCTAACTGTTCCAGATTTTCATTTGGATATTTCAGTCTTTCATTACGTTTCAGTGACATGTTTTGCGCAAATTTCGTGGCCGCAGAAGGAAAAACGAGGTTTGTCCCACCGTACTTAGATTGTGTAATTCCTAACGTATATTCCACACCAATAATACTGTTATATCTGGGTTAGGACAGCCGAGATGGATGATAAACGTTAAAAAAAAGAGTTTATTCAGAGCTGAAGAAATATACTCTGTTACAAAATCCAAATCTGGCCCGTGTACTAGCCTGAGTCGTCGTTGTACCAGAGGGGAAATCCGTATATGCGCTGGGTCGCCGTTGATTCTTTCGAGCGAGGTAGTGTTCCGATAGTACAACGGCCGTAGTAGTCTAGAAGAATCGCAAGGAACGTCGCCGGTTGACGTTCCCATAGTAAGTGCAGGCGCAGTCGCAAGACTCGTGTCGCTCTTTGCTTCTCTTCTGCCCGCCTTTCTCTGGGCCGTGAGTAGCCGTTTTATCCCTGTCCCGCGGGGAGTGGGGAGCGGCCTACCGACCAGCCGGTGTGGCGATGAAGACGGCTACCGTGGGCAACGCGGGCGGGGTGGTTTCGGCCTCGCTGCTCAAGCTACAGCGTTGACAGCAGGATCGACATGCGGGCAGGCAATTCGAATGTGTTTGCAGTGGATACTGCAAATACAATTTAATTAAAATATCTGAAATTACAGGTACACACAGGATGTATGTGAAAAGTACAATATTTAATTGCCAGGACTGTAAAAGTAATGCTTTACCACTTGTAAATTCAAAATTGAAAACTTTTCCTAGAAATTTATATTTGAGATGTATTTGTTTCTTTACTTACCAAACTTCCCCAAGCTCTTTTATTTGAAAATGCACCCATCATCTACATCTTCGAAGCAGCGTTGATATTCCCCCGCCAGGGGACTTACATCTAGTAAGTACGTGTTTGGCGAACACGGGACCCCGAGCTGAGTGCGTCATTACTTCCACTAGTGCTAGACTCCTTCCTTTCTCTTTCCTGACCTTCCTTGGTCACCTCTTGTTGTTTTCGATTCCGACGCTAGGGTATCTTTCATTTTCCTCTCTCTTTTTTTATTTATTTTTGTAATGATTTGTGTAATGTTTTGAGACATGTTGATACTTGAGATTTGAGTTGTAATTCAGGAGGGTTTTTAGAGGGTATGGTTGAGTTGTTCGGCGAGTCCCACACGCGGGGAGAGTCATGTTGGCTCTCCCTAGTGCGTAACTGCATTTTCCCTACCTGTACAAGTTTTTAGGGCTCTAATGACCTAGATGTCAACGAGCCGTAAAGCCCCACACACACAAAAAAAAGCGTTGACATTCCTCCATCAATATAGTGATGAATCTGACATGAATATATCCTGCTAGCATGAATTACCCGGCGTTGCTCCGGATATTTCTCAGACTTACCTTCTTTTACTCAGGAAAAAATAAAATATATCTATATTGTAAGCCCAAAATACTTTTACTAGCTGTTTTTCTTAATGTACGAGTACTGCATCCTAATTTTTCAAATTCATAATGATACAAAACTTGACCATGTACACTACTTCATCTCAATTATCGCTTCCCAGACATGACGCGGTTGCATCATTTGATTAAAATTCTTGCAAAATCTAGACAATATAAAGTCGAAATTAAAGAAGTTTTTATCAACAGATAAAAAGAAGTTTTTAAAGAAGAAGTTACAATTTAAAGAAGTTTTTATCCTCATTAAATGCATTCATTAAATTTGATGGTTGATTTTTTCCTTCCTAAATTAAAGTATTTAACTTTTCTATTTTTAACAACGTTTTATCGATAATTGAGGTTAATTTTTGTAGATAGACATATACCGTCGCGGATTTTTTGTAGAACTCTTTGAGACAAACAATAATGCCATTCATAGTAGTCACCTATCTGTGACCGTTTAGGCAGCGTAAGCACATATAACTTCCATTTTTCCCGATTTTATCGACATTTACTGTCAAAAACCACTTCTATCTCATCACATGTTTCAAAAATATAAGTTAGCTCAAGTTCATCCTGGACATCTTAACTGTCTCCTTGCCAAATGTCATCACGATCGGTTCAGTGGTTTAGTCGTGATCAGGTAGCAAACAAGCAGTCTTTCGCGTTACGCATTTATATATTAGTATGGATAATGAATCTCCTTCCCAAAAATGAGTAATTCACGCTAGAAGGAAACAAATTCTCCTTCAGGCTGAAATATGTTATAAATATTTCTGCTTAATGGACTTATTCCAGCAATGTCAGTCTTCAATGGAAAAGAATTCTGAAATTGAAATCAAATATTCACCTTACTCTGGTAAATAAGCAGGTAAACTTCCGACAGTGCTCAAGGCAATTCTAACTCACAAAATCATTGAGAAATGCTTATGTAAAATAATATTTACGCAAGTTTTGTCCATTCTCGTATCTCGCTTGAAAGTTTTGATTCAGAGGGTCTTGGATAAATGACAATGCATTAAACTTGTCCCATAAATTGGATAAAACTAAAATCATTCACAGCTCTTTGGAACTTAATAGCTAAACGGGACAAAAAATTTAAAAGTAGTCATAGTGACTTGTCCAAGTAGTGCCTAGCGTACTCGCCTCCTATCTCTGGTGACGCTCTTATTCCTGTCCGATCCAAATAGAATTCGCGGTGGTGGACGAGGCGGTGTTCGCGGCAGGTTTTTTTGGGGTTCTCCCGTTTCCCCTGCCTATCATTCCACCACAACATTCACTCATCATCATTCATCCCTCATCTCATTTGTACATCAACTCTCATCACCATGGCTTCTTAAAGCCAAAACGTCGGAGCGCGCGGAATAAACGGCGATGGAACACTGCCTTAAATAGTCTCCTCATCGATATGCCGACCGGGAGATGACGTGACCTTTCGCCCAAGTATGCTCTCATAAGCTATTTCTGTGCAAGCTTTGTAATACTCTATCAGAAATTTTTTCTTTCCATACTTATGGTTTCTATGGCCAAAAGTAACATATATTAAAAAAGAAATGTATCTCTACTAAAATCTAAACTCCAGAATAAAACCTGTTGAAATTACTTTCTCATGAAAATACTGAAAATAAAATAAGTTTAGAATGAGAAGACAATCAACTCGTTTTTTCTACATTTACAAAATAGGACTACCTTACTCTGAGAATTTTCTCATTGTTTGGCCTTTCTAACTCAAGAATGTACTATGATGTTAGAAAGGGAACCCAATGTCATAAATTATTAATGTGTAACAAAAGAAATATTTTAACTCCATGAACTCTTAGTGATTTGACTTTTTCTTAAGATATAAATGAATAATGAACAAAGCTTTCAATTATTAGGAAAAATATTATTAGATTCACTATACTATTTCAAAGTTGCTTACATTTTTTGTTTTCCAATTGAAAATAATGTTTGCACAAGTTACCCTGATTAATCCTGTTCTCATAGATAAAAATCGATATAACAAATAAATGAAATTGTCTTACAGGAAATGCCAGATTCCTTTCAAAACATGAATGTTGAGGGTGGGGGATTTTAATATTTCAAAAAACATGTGAGTTCAAGAAAATGTATATAATGAAATGCAATACAGATGTCAAGTCAGATGAAATACAGTCGGATGAAATATGTTCACATTTCCCCATTGAACCACACTGTCTAAAATTCAAATATTTCTCTACAATTTCTGCCTGATGTTTTGGCACCTCATTTACACAAATAACATATAGAAATTCTATTTTAAATATTTTGAACAAAATTCNAAATTATATTTTAAATATTTTGAACAAAATTCGTCATGTCATCACATTTTGAACACACTAAAACAATTTCTAAAAATTAAAAAATGTACTTTATTCACGCACTCTCCAATCCTAGTGTCCCAATTTCTTGCAAATACGCCTTCCACACAATGCACTACGCTTCATCGCACAGCTTCAGGTAAAATCAGAATAATCATTTATAAGATTTCAGGAGTGGAGATCTTTACCAACTAACTAATCATAACTACACTTAAGATACAAATCATCAAACAACATCAAATACACCGGTCAAAATGTAATCCAACATTACCAAATGTACATAACTCATAAAATGAGAAGTTCCCAAACTAGGTTCTCAATAAGTCATTAAATGTACAATTGAAAGCTACTTATCTTCAGAAAAACTAGAAAACTCAATGTATAAATAAAATACGTTGTAAATTACTTTGTATAATTAAAATATCAAAGCCTAATTTACTAGATATATCTAGACCTCAAAATTACATGAAAAAGTTTTACAAGGGGGCAAACAATTAGCACAGTACAAATTACAATAAAATATTACATCTGACGTTACTACCACCTCTCTCCGTCAGAATTAAACAAAAATCGAACAGTTTCTCAGGACAAAGGCTAATATGCCATGTCGCCCTTACTGGGTTAACTGGCACTATAATTACAGATGGTACAAACAGAAATATCAAGGTAGGGAAGAGACAACAAACATCTATAATTGATTTTGCCATTCTCAAAGTGAACACACAACTATCCTATGATACTCAACACTCATTTTATGCACCCAAAGTACGTGTTTGTACCAACACATATAAGTAAATGCCTTGCAAAAGTAAAACAATTCACATAGCATCTTTTGACTTCAGTCTCTTATGAAGAGAAACTTTTTGTAATCGGGATGCTTCATTAGGCCGTTTCTCAACCATACTTTTCATCTGCGTGGACGTATTCTGCAACCACCTTACTTGTGTTATTGGTCCGTATCCATTCTCATTTCGAGCACCAATCCTGAAGGTAATAGCCGGCTGTTTGGTCACATCAATATAGGCTGCAGACAATGAATTATTGACCACTATACATTGATTAGCAGGACCAGAATACACCCTAACAAATGTAAATTGTCTGGGTGTACTCGACACAATTTTGGTATATAGTTGAGCTTGTGATGTGGCGTTACGAACAGCCAGGAATACAGAGTATTCGATAATTTGCCCAAAGGTACTTGGAGAAGGTTCCCAAGATAAGTGGACTCCATCCAATAATTTAGAAATATTGATGGTCGACGGTGCTCTAGGAAGTACAGGTAAGCAAGTTTTAAAGGCAGATATCTCACTCCAAGGTCCTTGACCACAAGAATTTATACGAGCCACTCTTAACTTATAAACCGTTTCAGGCTCAAGAGACAACTTCTTGCACCGGGTATGATCAGGTAATGCCCCAGTAGTAAATCTTCTACTGCCTTTAGGCTGAATTAATTCTCCTTCGGAGGGAAGAAAGTATGAATTAACAGTAAAAGTAGTTCCTTTTACTACACCTACATCAAACCACGGAGCTTCCCGATTTACTTCAGTAGAAGCTTGAGCAGATGTTGTTAATGTACTTAACGGATCAGCTTCCATTTCCTGGGACTTGATACCATTTAAAAGTGATTTGGATTTATCATGCATATTAACTTCGGATCCATTTGGCAAATCCTTCATTTTTGATTTAATAGTTGTACCATTAGTGATGAAGGCCTGGAATGTACAAGATGAATTCACAGCCTCAGCATTTACACCATACGCAGACCCAGCAGGAGGACTTGCAAGACAGTTTGGCGTATTATCAGTAANGACTTGCAAGACAGTTTGGCGTTTTATCAGTACTTACTGTGTTGGTAAGGATGGCCTCTGGATTATGTGGTGGTTGGACTCGTGTAGGAGATGACGAGGAGTTTTTTTCTACGGTAGAATCAGTCTGAGCCAAAAGAGCAGCAGTTGTGACACCAGATGCAGAAACCGGGAACTGGGTCGGATTCCTTATGGATGAGGCCTGACCCATATTAGTGGTGAATACCTGGAACGTAGAAAGTAAATTTACTGCCCGAGTATTAACAACAGCCGCAGCCTTAGCACGAGAATTTGCAAGACAGTTTGGCGTTTCATCAGTACTTACTGTAGTAAGCATGGCCTCTGGTTTATGTGGTGATTGGACTCTTGTTCGAGATGACGAGGAGTTTTTACGTTTGAGTTTTGGCGTTTCATCAGTACTTACTGTAGTAAGCATGGCCTCTGGTTTATGTGGTGATTGGACTCTTGTTCGAGATGACGAGGAGTTTTTACGTTTGAGTTTTGGCGTTTCATCAGTACTTACTGTAGTAAGCATGGCCTCTGGTTTATGTGGTGGTTGGGCTCGTGTACGAAATGAAGAGGAATTTTGTTCTACGGTATAATCAGTCTGAGCCAAAAGAGCACCAGGAGTGAAACCAGAAACAGAAACTGGGGACTTGGTCGGATTCTTTATAGTTGAAGCGCAAGTATTAGCTTGCAAAGCAGAAAGTGCTGGAGGGGGCGATATCTGAGCTAGAGGTTTTGTATTGTGAGAAAACACAAGAGGTGATGAGGTGGACGAGGAGGAATTTTCAATACCCTCAATGAAGTTTGTGACGGAAGATGCAGGCAAAATAGAAGCTCCAGCATTAACATTAGCTTGTTGTACGCAACACGAATATGGCAGTAAAGTGACAGTTTTCTTACCATATGTGTCTGTGGTAAATTGCAAAATCAACTGTTTTCTTCCCAATGAAGGAGTCCGTTGCAAGCCTTGAGAGGGAGCAGTAAGCATCTGTGTTCCACCAGCAGGTTTGGAAGCAACTTTCGCAATTTTTGGAAGACTCTCTTGCTGTTCAGGTACAGTAATAATAATAATTGGTTTTCCTGTTGTACCTCCTGCCACGGCTCCAGAAGGTAGCAATATCATTTTATCTCCTTTAGGTTTGGTATTACTCGAAGAAATTGCAGCACCACCAGCTACAGTAGAATTTAACATTTTCACAATTCTTGTACTTCCATGGATGGTTTTTGTGTTTGTATCTTGAATAATAGTTCCCGGTTCACTTTGAATGAGGCTGACTTGGGGTTCTTTGGCCTCAGTCATACCTTCAGTTGTCTTCATTACTGTAACAATTTGTGGAGACCCATGACTACTTTGGGCTTCAGGTTTCTGCAGAATGATCTTGGGCTTCCCTTGCACGGTCTGAGGTGTTGCTTTGAGCTCTGTTCCTCGTGGTCCAACAGGACGGACTCTCTGGCGAGCAGGTACTCTCCCAACCTTCACAGTGTTTCCAAAACAGTTTGGTGTTTGGGCTGGAGTAAAAGACGACGAGGAGTTTTGTTTAAAGGTAGAAGCAGCCTCAGCCGAAAGAACAGCAGGAGTGGCACCAGAAGCGACACCAGAAGCAGAAACCAGGGACTGGGTCGGATTCATTATAGTTGAGGCGCGAGTAGTAGCTGGCAAAGGAGAAAGTGATGGAGGTGGCGATATTTGAGCTGGAGTTATTGTACTGTGAGAAACCATAACAAGAGGTGATGAGGAGGACGAGGAGGAATTTTCAGTGCCCTGAATTAGATTTGTGAAGGAGGATGTAGGCAAAGCAGTAGCTCCAGCATTAACATTGGCTGGTTGTAAACAACTCGGACTTGGCATTAAAGTGACAGTGTTCATCCCATCTGTGCCTGTGGTAACTTGCATAGTCAACGGTTTTCTTCCCAATGTAAGAGCCCGTTGCAAGTCTTGAGGGGGAGCAGTAAGCATATGCGTTTCACCAGCAGGTTTGGAAGCAACTTTCGCAGTTTTTGGAAGACTCTCTTGCTGTTCAGGTACAGTAATAATAATAATTGGTTTTCCTGTTGTATCTGCTGCCATGGCTCCAGGAGGTAGCAATATTATTTTATCTCCTACAGGCTTGGTATTCCTTGATAAAACTTCAGCACTAGGTTCTAAAATATTATTTAACATTTTAATAATTCTTGTACCTTGAGGAGTGGTTTTTCTATTTGTACCTTGAATAGTCATTCCTGATTTCCTTTGAATGAGATTGACTTGGGGTACTTTGGCCTCAGTCATACCTTGGGTTGTCTTCATTTGTGTAACAATTTCAGGAGTCCCAGGGCTACCTTGGGCTCCAGGTTTCTCCAAAATGATCTGGGGCTTCCTTTGTACATTCTGAGGTGTAGTTTTGGGCACTGTTTCTTGTGGTCCAGCAGGACGCACTCTCTGGCCAGCAGGTACTCTCCCATCCTTCACAGTGTTTCCAAGACAGTTTGGCATTTGGGCTGGTATAGGACGTGACGAGGAGTCTTGTTCTAAGGATGTAGCAGCCTGACCCGAAAGAGTGACAGGATTGACACCAGAAGGAGAAACCGGGGACTGAGTCGAGTTCATTATAGCTGAGACGCGAGTAGTAGCTAGCAAAGCAGAAAGTGCTGGACGTGGCGATTCTGAGCTGGAGTTATTGTACTGCGAGAAACCATAAGAGGTGATGAGGTGGACGAGGAGGAATTTTCAATACCCTGGATTAGATTTGTGAGGGAAGATGCAGGCTAAACAGTAGCTCCAGCATTAACATTAGCTGGTTTCTGCTCAGTTTACCATCATTCGAACCATTCTCCATTTCACCCATGCAGCCCGAGGGTCTGCTTCTACCATTACCTGGAAATAATAACAAGATAAGTGAATACAAGAAAAGAAAGATTAGTGTTTTCTACCTTACTTCTGAAATTACCGAGCACCACTCTTACCCAAGAAAGGTAAACCACTGAAAGGAATTCAAAATAGAAAACTTTACACTAATAGAAAGCCATACTACAACACAATATGTCAATCTAAGAAAACTATATGTTTTTGTTTCCAGTTCTTTGAATACATCATTTCACCAAGTTTTCCATTTGTGAATCCTACCACTGAAGAAATTTAAACACACAAATCAGATATCACAAATAATTACCCAATTACGAAATTAACTGAGAAATAGTTCACCTTTTTTTAGATTTTGATACTACTGATGTATAATTTGAGAAGAAAATACATCATATATTAATAAATATGATTACAAAAGTAATTTGTTAAACATACATAATGGTGTCCAAGATGGATTTACAATTGAAATGAGTTTATAATCTAAAATCTTTAAAGATATGTGTAAAATCTAATCATTTAAATAACTTTAGCTACATTAATTTATTAATGTACATGTTAGAATTTTAAAAGATAGTGTTTTAGGGTAACAGTGACAACCATGAAATGGAATTTTGTATGAAGATCAGCAGTTAAACTGTCCTACAACCAATTGGTCTTGCGCAATGCTCTTGGGATANGAATTAGAAGAGGGTAAAGCAGCGCAGTTTCTCAGTCACAGTCAAAGGTATTTGTGTCCAGCTTGATCCAACTCTCTGATCAATGCATTCCCCAGAATAGATATTATGTTTGTTCAACAGTCTAAATAGGCCTTGGAGTCAGTCTAGACAGTGAGACAGGAGTATAAATCCCACAATCTCACCTGGAAGCAAATTCCACCAGTCTAGCAAGCAGTTCAGTTCCACCCACTAAGCCACACTGAATCAGAATTTGAACAAAATACCACTAACTTTTATCATTATGAGATTAATGTAATATTTTCCAGATTCTGGCCACCATGTCAAAAAAAAGTGCATTTTAAAATATATTCTGACAAAAACATTTTATCAGTATTTAATTAAGGGTTGGGAAGTTTCTTCCGAGAGAAAAATAATTTGCACNAATATTTTCCAGATTCTGGCCACCATGTCAAAAAAAAGTGCATTTTAAAATATATTCTGACAAAAACATTTTATCAGTATTTAATTAAAGGTTGGGAAGTTTCTTCCGAGAGAAAAATAATTTGCAAAAAAACAGCTGGAAGAAATAAATTTATTTTAGGAGAAGGAAATTGAAAAACCAGTTCCTCTTTAAGAATTAACCTATTGCATCCCTGTGAGATGCAATAAATGAATTTGTTTTATAGATAACTGTAAATAAATTTAATTAGATCTACAAAAATTAAAAATTCAAGTTTTCTAGACAAATTCACACATTTGATTTAGCTTTTGATTGGGATTGAAGAAAATAAATTTTTCCAATCCATTAAAAAATTATGTTTCAATTGAACTAGTAAATTTATAACTACTTAAACTTTTAAACTGGTAGTAAATACTATGAATTTTAAACTTACTGAAGGATGATGGGTATTTTGCTCAAGTGAAAGACTGCCTTTAATTTACACTCATTCTATTTATCTGTTATATATTTATAAGTTAAAATAAAGACAGGTAGGTAAATTGTTTTCCAAGAATGGCAAAATAGTGAACCTCCCCACCCCATTGTTGTACAAACCAACATTTATTGAAACCTGCCACAGCACTAAGTTTGTTTTTCAAAATAAATTACTTTTCACATTGATGTGTAAATGCTGTTTACACATTATTTAAGCTATCCACATCAGATTAAAATTTTATCTTTATTTAATTATTTTATACAGTTCTTATATTAGAGATTTGAGCAACAGTTTTATTCTCTCTTTGTCCTGAAAGAAACTAGTTTCTTCTGGCAGGAACTCTACCCAGATTCATGTTTCTACTCTCTTTACTATAATCTGGTAAACACACTCTTGCTAGGCTTATTACAACAAGGATCCTGGGTACACACAATTCTCCACCTGAAACCACCTCCATTCCTGTTTCTGCAAACAAACCATCATCTCCTTTCAATCCACCACTCTCACCCAATCCTCCTCCAACTCCCATTCCTACTTGCTCACCAGTTACTTTGCGTCTTCCACTCACACCCATTCCTCTCACTTCTCCTACTCACCCTAACTCTCCATCTCGAATCCCTTGCTCCATCATACCTTCCTTTGCCTCTGTGGTGTCCTGCCAATCCACATCACCCAAACTCTGACTCAATACACCTGCTTGTCGCATCACATCCTATAACCTACGACATGCCCCCAAACCCAACAAACCCATGAACCTATAGCATTCCCTAACTTCTGCACCTGACTTGACAAGCAACAAAACACTATCTATTCTACACCAAAACATACGATCATTAAAAAACAAAATAAATTTGCTAGAGGTACAGTTAGATACAACATTAAGGCATATATCAGTACTACATTTCACTGAACATTGGCTGTCACACACTTAAATTAACATCACATCACTACCAGGGTACTATCTAGCAGGATTTTATTGCCATAAAATAAATAAACGTGACAAAAATAAGCATCACGCATATGGAGGTTCTTGTATTTACCTAAAACATAACATAGAATCCAGGCAAAACACAGATTTTTACTACTTGTTTAAGGACTCAGACTTTGAGTGTACTATAGTAGAAATCGTCGGTTTGAAGATATTTATTTTAAATATTTACAGAGCACCTGATAGAAATTTTGAAACCTTCAGAAAAAACCTAGAAGCAGTTCTTAACAAACTGTCAAAACACAAGAACCATTCTATCATTATTTGTGGAGATCTGAACATTGACTTTTTACAAACAAATAACATCATTGAACAGGAACGAGAAAAGTTCATCCACTTAGTTAAAACATTTAATTTGGAAACCATAATAAACGAACCCACAAGAATAACTAATAGCACTCAAACAATAATTGACCAAATGCTAATTGACAGAAGCAAGCACATTTATCTTGCCTCTGGATATGATACAGGACTAAGTGACCATAACGCACACATCCTCTCACTTAAAACTGATACTAACTCCCAAAAGCCCCCCATAGTAACTAACCGAAGAACATTTAACTCCACAAATTTAAATACACTTCTAACACTTCTAAATAATGAAACATGGACTCAGGTTTATGAAACCTCTAATGTAGATAACAAGTACAACAAATTTTTCTACCAGTTATTAAATTATTTTGACATATCCCATCCATATAAGCAGCAAACACAAAAACCACAAAGTAAAAAACATTGGCTGACTAAAGGAATCAAAACAACAGATGAACAGAAGAGAAGACTCCATATGTTAACTAAACAACCATCATATCCCATTCAACTCAAAACATATTACAAACAATACAAGGTAGAACTTAAGAAAGTAATAATTAAAGCCAAACAGATGACAAGTGACAAATACAAAGAGAAATACATCAACAAAATAAAAGTTATGTGGAATATTGTTAAGCAAACCACTATGCAAGGCACCAATAAAACACAACACATAGAATTGATACAAGACAATAACTAAATAGTTGACCCCATTACTAATACACTTAACCAGCATTTCACAGGTATAGCCAACCAATTACAAAATAAGCAAAACACAACCACACTTAAAGCACTACCAAATGATATTCATGTAACATCAACAATGTATATCAGGGAAACAAATGAGGAAGAAGTCCTTCAGATAATTAGTAAAATGAAAAACAAAACATCCTCTGGAATTGTTGATGTACCAGACAGTCATTTAAAAAATAGCTATGTGCATAATCAAACCACTCACTCACTTGTATAACAACTCCTTAACCCAAGGTATCTTCCCACAACTTTTTTAAAATCGCTATCATAAAACCTCGTCACAATCATAATGTAACAAACTATAGGCCAATATCATTTCTCACAGGTTTCTCAAAAATTCTAGAAAAACTATTTAATAACAGATTAAAAAGCTTCTTAAGATGTAACAAAATTATTACAGACTCCCAACATGGATTTAGAGAAAAAAGATCTACTGAAACTGCTCAATTTATTTTTCTCAATGAAATTTTATTATTGCACTATAGCAGAAAGAAATCCCTGTTGAATTATTCTTAGATGTCACAAAAGATTTTGATATAATTAATCATGCAATTCTCCTCAGTAAACTAGAAAATTATGAAATTTGGGGAATAGGATACAACTGGCTAAAGTCATATTTATCTGAAAGATAGCAAATAATACAAGTATCCTACCAACACGAAAATCATGTAAAACATCATCGGTCTCAGCCCATGCATGTCACTCATGGATCTCCTCAGGGCTTCACCCTGGAACCCATTTTTTTTTCTATATATTAATGACATCCCATCTATCATCAAAAACCACAAAATTGTACTTTTTGCTGATGACACAAACATCTTATTCCGTGCCAAAACTGTTGAAAACTTACTTAACACTACCAAATCCACTATCGCCATCCTAATCCAACGGTTCCAACAAAATAAACTCTCAATAAACACTGACAAAACTTGCATAGTTTCCTTCCATAATCCTCATTCATCTAAATAGCACACATATAACATCGAATTTAATGGTAACCACCTCACCTTTAAACAAACAACACAGTTTCTTGGATTTACTATACAAGATAACATGAAATGGAACTGTCACCTAGAAACACTAAATATGAAACTCGGCACAATAAACTGTGTCATCAGAGTTCTAACAGCAAATTGCACAACAGATACCCTACATACAGAATACTATGCAAATGTCCGTTCCATTCTAAAATATGGTATAATATTTCGGGGACAAGCACCAGAAACAAAACAATCTTTTAGGTTACAGAAGAGAATAATATGAACAATTACCAACTCTAATAAACTTTCCTAATGCAAATTATTACTTGAAAAGTTGAAAATACTTCCACTGCCATGCAAGTTCATTTTTGAAACTTTGAACTTTGTAAAAAAGGATCTACTAGACCAAGGACCACTCTATAGATTTAATTCTACTGTTCATGTTCACAACACTAGACAGGCCAGAAATATCCATCTACCACAGATAACATCCACTCTTAGCCAAAAAAGCACTCACAATGCTATATAATGCGTTACCACTAAACTTTGAAAATATCAATACACTGAACCCATTCAAAACAAAACACACAATTCTTACAACAGAAACTCTACTACAGTGTACAAGAATACCTCAATAACTAATGTATGACTAATGTGTGGCAATAACTAATGTATGACATACAATCTGTTGCAGGTAATCATTAGAACGAAGATGCAGAAGGTGACCCATGATGCAGGAAACGATCTAACAACAATTTACACTGCTTTAACATAAATATAGACTTTGTCATTAATTAATAAAGTAAAAGGAAAATAATAGAATTCCTACCTTAGATATCTAATAACCCTACCTTAAATAAATATTATTATTCTGTAATAGTAGAAAATAATTTTACTTTATGTTAATTTCTACTTAGCCTAAGTTAAATGAATATGGTTAAATGTATCAAAATTATTATAATGTTATTCTTATTTGTAAATATTATTGTTATTGTTGTTAGTACTATGACTCACCATACATCATTGTTATGATCTATGTGGTTCAATAAAATAATAATAATAATAATAATAATAATTATTATTATTATTATGATCATCATCATCATCATTATTAGGATAATATAACCTAACATATTACTTATACAAGTGTCATTCACAAATGCAGCTAAAATACTGGCTCACATTAGTATCTACACATCAAATACTAAGTACTACAATCTGCTTTGGATAAACATAATTTAAAATACAAGAAAAATATGTCAATCAAATCATCAAACATCATAAGAATATATATTTGTGGTATTCCCAAAATCTATTTTTATTACTCTAACAGTAGCTGTAACCCAAAATTGTTAACTGAAACAAATGTCAAATTATTGTGATTCAACCCATTACCTGCCATTGTCTCATTTTTGGGGGACACAAAATATTTGTTCTTACAACAGTGGTTTTATAATTAGGTGTATATTTTTGTGTAGGTTTTATGCACATTATGAAAAATTATATATATATTTATTTATTTATTTATTTATGATATTATATACCTGGTTGGAATAGTGCCTGTACTTTATTATAATATTTGAATAGAAAAAACTTGGGAGTTGTAGTTTACATTCAGAAGTGGGGCGCATAATTTAAATATTTCTAATTTCTGGTGAATTTATGGAAAATACATTTTGTTGAAAATATATGCTATATGCTTGGAGTACATTATTTTTTTCTTTATGCTGCAGAAGTTTATAATTCGGTATATATTATAATTATGGCATATCATTATAAAAAAGGACTTACTGTTGTAGCTATACAAAGCTATTCTTTAGGAACTGGCTCAACAAGATTAGGAAGCAGATGATGTTGAAGTTGTGACTGAAGCTGCCAGCGCTGATGAACTAACTGATGAGGACCATTTAAAGCAAATAAAAAATTTCTACATCTAAATGACAGCTCTAAAATCGACAAGATAGAAGAATTTCTGAACTTTTGTGCATAACATGCAGAACTTTCCATAGAAAAAATGATGGTTCCCTACTATGGTAAACACTCGGGAAAAATATAATGCGAGGAAAGCCAATCAAATTTGGTAACAAAATTTGGTGTCTCTACAGTTCAAATGGCTTGCTACAAAGTTTTTCATCATACTGTGGTAAATCTGACACCCAAGCAGGTTCGTTAGGATTGAGAGTGATTTCAAAACTTGTGAAAAATGTTAATTCCTACTTCTGTCATTCAGTTGAAAGTTGTTTATTGACAATTTCTTCATAAGTTTCGATGCATTGCTAATGCAGAAGAACCGAAACATTAAAGTTACTGACACTGTGAGAAAATAGCACCAAACAGTAACCTCTTTTGACAACCAAGGAGATTGAAAAAAAATGGAGAGAGAGAGTTTTGTGATTACCGATACCATATAGCAAATGAAATCCTCGTGAACTGGAAGGATAATGAGGTTGTAATGTTAGGCACAAATTTCAGCACAGTAGAACCTT
>NNCF01131415.1:869159-880272 GCA_002313205.1 Laupala kohalensis | reverse complement strand
GGGATGAGTAGAGACTGAAACATTTTATCCATGAGTCTTGGTGCAATTTCAGGAATTGTAATTTTTGATTTTGTTATTGTACTTAAAACGTATTTGCCTTTTCGTCGAGCTTTCTCCATATGTCTCGTCCAAGTTACGTTCATGCAGATGGTTACTCCTAAATATATGTATTTTTTTACGTTTTCTAGCATTTCTCGTTTATACGACCAAGTTTCATTCTTACTGTAGACCCACCTATTTTTAAAAGTCATGGTTTTTGTCTTATTAACGTTAACTTTTAGTTTCGTTTCTTCGCCGAAAACTTCTAATTCATCTAAACGTCTATGTAAACCTGCTTGTGTTTTTGAGAAAATAATCAAGTCGTCGGTAAAAAGGAGTGCTGGTATTGAAATATTTTCATCTCCGATCCTGGGTGCATCTGCATTTACCGTGGTTAATCTATCTACAAGTCCATCTATGAATAGTATGAAGAGAAGTGGGGAAAGTACGCAACCTTGCTTTACACCTCTTTCCACAGAGAATGTATCTGTTACACAATCTGATTCTAATCTCACGCATGCCGTGTCCGTTTTATACATCCCTTGAAGCATTTCTAGGAATTTTGTGGAGATTCCTTTACTTTCTAGAGTATACCAAAGTATTTCCCTATTAACGGTATCAAATGCTCTTTCAAAATTCACAAAAGCACAAAATAGCTTACCTCTTTTCACGGAAGTTGCCTTTTCCGCCATTATGGTAGTTATAAAAATGTTGTCTACTCTACTATAGTTATTTCTGAATCCTGCTTGCAATGCTGTCACTTTTCCTTCTTTTTCTATCCATTTATTTAACCGAACATGAAGAATTTTGCAAAAAATCTTAGCTATTGTATTAATTAAGGAAATACCTCTATAGTTATTAGGATCGTTAACGTCACCTTTGTTTTTATAAATTGGACAAATTATTGATGTGTTCCAAATTTCAGGAAATGTGGAAGTGTCGTATAAAGAATTGAGCAAATCCACGAGAATTGGGGCAATACTAGAATTTATTTCCTTTAAAAATTCCACTGGAATACCATCAGAACCTGTTGCTTTGCCAGACTTCAAATTCCGTACCACATCTTTTATTTCATCAATATTTATTGCACGGTCTAAATCTGTCACTATTATTTGGTGTTCGATTACGTGGTCCGTCCGTTGTATACACTGATTCCGGGAAAGAAGTTGAGCGAAGTGCATTTCCCAACTTTTCGCCTCTATACAGTTCATGCAACTATATCTACATCGTAATTTATTTATAGTATCCCAAATATTTGCAACATTTTTACTGTTTCAATTCTTTCCGCTTCCGAATTCTGCCATTGTTGCTTAGCTGTGTTAATTATTCATTTATAGTTTTTTTCTCAAGTGTACGTATTTTTGTCGTAAGCTTTCTCCTCCTCACCAAATGTAGAATTTTAATGCATTTTCAGCATCTATTTTCGCCTGTCTGCAATCTGTGTTGAACCATACCGGTTCTCGAGTGTTGTGTCTTTTCTGTGAGTATAGTCGCATGTATGAACCCGCTTTCTGTAGAGTGTTTCGTAAAGATTTTGTCGCGGCATTAAGCTCTCCAAACTGCAACCTATTTAAAATATCTGCGTGCAAGTTTCCGCGATTCCTTTCAAAGTTCGCTGCAAATTCTACCCTTTTTTCATGGCTCCATTTAAATCGTTTAATTTTTGACAATCTCTTTGATTGTTGTAGTACTTGTAAACTATTTTTATATTTTAAGGTTAAACAAAGTGGCATGTGATGGAATTCTATTCTTTGAACTACACGAAATTTATCTATCCACTATAGTTTTAGGACACGCCAAACCATAATCAATTACGCTCTCTCCATTTCTATTAATATACGTGAAATTTCCGCATGCGTCATCCCCATAAGAACCTTTCAAAATATCTAAATTATGTAAATAGCATAGCTCTAGTAATTCGCTTCCCTCACCATTGCTCACTTTATCTTTCCTTTTTCTAATTATATTATTATTATTATTATTATTAACATGAAGATTTTCGTTCATATTATTCTTTCACCTATTCTTGAATTAAAATCTCCCATTAATAAACGTCCTGCATTGGGATTCATATTTTTCAGCGTATTTAATATATGGTCTAACTCGTCATAAAAGGAACTATTATGGTACACGTATCGTTGTGGGTGTCTATAAATAATTAAAATTAATATCTCCATATCCGTGCATTCTAGTTTAACGCATATGGAACTTTGCAAATTTATATTTATTTCTCGGAAACTATAATTTGTTGAATTCTTGCAATAAATTGTGTCTCCACCTGGGTTTCTTCCATGCGATGCTTTTCTTTTCAAATGTTTCGTAAAAGAAGTATATCCATTTAAATTAACCGAGTCTCCGCCTTTACACCACGTTTCAAGTAATCCAATTACAGAGAATTTTTCAAGGAACTCACGAAAACTTCCCTGAGTCAGTTTCCTCGTCAATCCTTCAACGTTCCAACACAATACATCTAATACATGCCTTTTGTCCTACTGACCTGTCGCGGACGTATACATTAATTTTATTACTGTACAAACAACTGTATTAATATGAGAATTGTATAAGAATGAGAGGATAATACGAATCGAAGAAATGAAGAAGATACAAAAAGTGTCAAACCTTGGTGAGTATGTCTCTTTCTTAATGATCTAAGTGCAAAATATTAATCCCCCTACAAATTCATTAGTTTTACAACGGCATCATTTTTTGTATGACATTCTATATTTTTTATTTTTTGTCGGTTCAATGTCCAACAGCAAAACCCTTTTTTCATATGGTTCTTTCATACAACTCTTAAGTACATTACCCTCTCTTAATATTCTGCAGACCTCTCATTAACTCCTCTCTGTTAGCTGATAGTGTCAAATCTATTATTATAATATATTAATCTACAGATTCATAAAGTGTACTTTTTTAATAAGGTAAGTCTACCGAAGGTAGTTAAGGATTAAAAATATGAAAGAAATTTCAAAATGTATTTTATGTTTTGTAATTCTTATAATTGATTGTTGGCACTATCACCTGATGTATAATCTGCATCTAATACTTTCTTTAATCATTAAATAAATCAATTAATTTGCTCTTACATGTGGACCACCTTTGGAACAGGGTGTTTTAAAACTATCCCGCAAATAGTTCCCAAGGTGATCCACACATGTAAGTATTACGTATATTACAATATTTTGATTTCGATTGTGTTATTATATTTTAACAAGTTCATTCACATGCTATGTGTCTTAATTATAGACAATCAATAAACTTACAGAATTACTTTTTTCAGAAATCTTCTTTTAATAAAGTTGTTACAGATTTGCTTACGTTTCGAGGTTTTGTTGACTTCCTCATCAGGGCTATTTGTAAACTTGTAAGCAGATAATATAACACGTTTCAATCAATAACACACATATAACATTCATAATTCAATTAACAAAACATTTTCCAGACTCAACATATTACCAAATTACTACAATGTTTCAAAATTCTTTAGAACATTTACACAACTTATCTAAATTATTTACGTAAAGAACATATTCATTATAACATACCTTGATATGTATACAGAGAAGCAGTTACATTTCACATTTTTTAAATCACTTTAAATTATGTACAATTAAATCCATGCTGGAAGATTGATATTTTCAACCTTCTTGTCAAGTGTTTCTTTAGAACTGTTACAAGTTACAACAGTTTCAGAAACATTCGCATACACATAACTGTACTGACAATCATTTAACTTTATTTTTTAGTAAAAAGAATAAACTGTCATAATCTTTTGTGAAAATATTACTCTCTAACTGTGTATTAATGTTATTATTTGTTTTTATATGGAAACTCTAAAATTAGCCTTTTGAAAAGATTCTCATTAAATTTGATCATTCCACTAGTTCCTGGTTGCGAATTTTTCACTAAAATGTAACAATGTTTCATTTTCAAGCCAGCGAATAGAGGAGCATTGGAATGTACAGCCCTGAGGCGTCAATGGAAACAATGGAAAGAAACGTTGCATCTTCAGATAATTTGTGTATTTAAGGGCGATTTTCACGATTTAAAAGTAATGGAACGTGATGGAAAAATTTTCTGGTCCCGAATTCAGATTCATCGCGTCAAAATACTGAAGGATTCATAGGTTTAGTTTTTGAAACAAACTATCTTTTTGTGTTCGCCTCTGTTATCGTTGCACCATTTTTGCAGAGTCTGTAAATGTATCACAGAAGTTCAGAATATTTACTTTTTGCACAGTATAGTCCTTCAAAGAAAATACAACCTTCAAAATCATGTTTATGAAAATGTCTCCATTTGTTCTAGTTTGAACCTCCAGAAAATGGGCCCAACGAAGAGTGGCTTCTCCGGTGGCATCCTGACGGTAGCGCAGCCTTGGACTCTATAGAGTTTGACATCGCCTCTACTATGGACTTTCCCTTTTTGCAAATAGACGAGAACCAAGCCTCTTCGTCAAATATATCACATCAGAGCAGCAAACTTTGTTCGCGAGCGCGAATAAAAAAGAGTTATTCAACCTCTCTATTATCTCTGAAAAGAAACAGGCCGTTTCCAAACTTCGGTTTATCAGTCCAAGTTAACGACCGAGTCCAACTGATTGATGAACTAGTAGATCACTTTGATAAGTCTTCTAAATCATTTTCGTTTGGATTGAGTTTGTTCTTGAAACGGATAGCTCCGAGTCTGTATAATGAAAGTGATTCGTTGAGTGTAATCTCCCAAGAGATTCTCGCGAAAAGAAAAAATACAGCGTCTCATGCTGTGCTGAAGACTCTCATGAGATACAGAGCATTGAAGAAACTTTACTTGGAGCATGTCAATCGTATAAAGGTAGTCTTCAAACCTGACCTCTTTCTTCAGCGTTTAATCTCCAGGTACAATCCCACCGGACTTGACGATCCAAGTGGTGACAATGGACTGTTGAAGAGACTCGTGCAGAACGTGGAACGTGCGGGAAGCACCTTGGAACATCTCGATAAAGAAATTGAAGCTTTTGCCGTCGCATATTTTCCCGATAGTAACGAATTCAGAAGCAATAAAACCAAAACGTTTCTAAGGATTTCAACGATCCGTGAGCTAGGGTTAAAAGCACCTTCTTCAATGAAAGTGGTTCAAGCTATAAGAGACACCTCTCAAAGGTCTGCGTTTCTTGAAAAAGTTAAAGTTGTTTCTGGTTTAATGGAACATCGCATTCTTAACGAGATGGTTATAGAAAATCTGAGAACATTACTCAAAGAAATGAATACAATAAGTAACTTTGACGACAGTGAATCCAAAGAAGAAAATGAAAGCAATGGAGTTCTTTTAGTAAAATCAGCTCAAAGTAAACGAAGTGTATTGTCGTATTTTGAAGAGCAAACTGACAGAAAAAAGTCAACAGAAAATATGTCAGATCATGCAATAAATGAGTTCAACGTTTCCAAGTTCAGCTCGTTAGCTGTGAAAAAGTTGAAAGATTTCGTGATAAAACAAGTGAGTCAAGAGTTGACGATGGAGTTAAAAAGCATATTTACAGTGCCATTCATGATCCCGTATGCGGAGGCTCTAACATCAGATACTAAGTTGTCAGAAATGATCATTAAAAAAGTAAGAGATATCATTAAATTGCTAAAACTTCCAAAATTGTTCGCCACATTTCGAGCATCATCTGAACCCGACGCGGAAATGAGATATGCTACGCGCGTTACAGAAGAAAAACTTATTAAAGCCACAGTTCCAATTCTTTTAAGTACAGGGAATAATTTAATTAAAAGATATGCGAATGCGGGAGCAAATAGACCACGCCAAGGAATACGGTCTCCCATTCGCAAAAATTCTCAACAAAGCATGATCCAGAAAAATCAAAGGTCAAATTGCAAAAATCAAAAGAAATCAAAACTTCAACACATAAGTGTTGATTCGGATTTTGATGATGATATTGCTGCTGAAAAAACAGCGATAAACTACATTGCGAAGAATGTAATGGAGGAAGATCTTAAAATAGATCAATTCCCCTATAATAAACTTCTTTCGCCGAGAACAACGTCAAAAGTATTAGCAGATTGTCTAATTGATGAGGACTCATATAAGATATGTGATAAATGATTGTGATATGCGAAACTATATGAGCAAAAAATTAAGAATCTTCACAATGACATGATGACCGATATTTCAATAAAATGTACTTAATATTAATTAATTGTAAGAGTTTGTTTAGATGTTTTCTAATGTTGAGTTTAAACATACGAATCTATTTCAACTTACTACGTCAAGAAGAAGAAATACATTATCTAAAAACCCTATTACAACGTATGTGAATATATTTTATATGTGGTTATATTTTAATATTAACTTTTATATGTAGTTTTATTCCTAATTTTAGATAGAGAATTTATTATGTATGAATGTTTTATGTACTGTTATTGAACAAGAATATATAATTCCCGATTAATATATCTATTTATTTTTTAATCAATGTTCAAAAATTATTTTATGGCGAGTACAAATTGATTCGTATTAATTATTGAAAGTTTATGTGGATGTTATCAATCTTCGCATCCTACACGAACATTCTCTTATGTAGACTTAGCGATTTCTTGTTTTCCTTGGGTGGGAAACGAAAATTGAAATTAAAAGAAAAACTATTTATATAGAAAATGATTAGGAATCTGTGATTTCAGTCATGACAAATGACTTAAAATCTCTTCAGTGGTGGTTTACTACAAATCATATGCTATTGACCGCAGAAAAGACCAAATTTATTGTTTTCAGTTTTAAAAATATTCAGAATGATTATGATCAAGTGATGTATCGTACATATGTGCCAATTATATCGGACAAAATGGAGTATGTGCAACAAGTAAATGCACTTCAGTAGGAAGAACCAATGAGATAAAGTATTTGGGTGTCATGATAAACTCATTTGATGAAATTGAAAAATAAACTAAATAGTATATTAACATATTTTTATTTTTTAAGAAGACTAACTGATAGGGATATTTTGCTTATACTGTATTATGCCTTGATACAGAGTAGGATTGAATATGATATAGTAGTTTGGGAAAATACTTATAGCACTGTTATAATTCCGATTTTTCTTTTACAGAAACATGTGGTGAGGATAATTGTAATTAAAAGTAAATTTGAAAATTCACATCCTCTTTTCTTAGCTTTAAAAACTCTTAAATACATTTATGTTTTTAAGGTTTTGAAGCTATTTTATTCCAAAAGTGGAACTTTCCCTCAACTTGACAATGTTTACAGAAAAAAAACTTGTTAATGATTTTTTGTTCCAAAACCTAATCTCGCTTATTTTACCAGAACCAATAACTTCAGTGCTACAAGAATGTTGAATAAATTGCTGATTTAGTCAAATTTACCTGTAACAAGCAGATTTTTCAAACTAGGTTAAAAAAATTGTTATTGGGAAGAGAGGACATAAATTTCTTACTTTCAATACAGTAATAGAACCTTTTATTTATTTATTATTTTTTTCAGAAGCAGTACAAGGTATTTGTTTTCTTACCTTTTATTACGTATATTTATTTACTTATCTTTATTATGTGTAGTAGAACCTAGGCACTTTATTGGAATCCGATTCTTTTTCTCTCTGATCGCTGAAAATAGCAATTGAATTTACTCTGTAGGAGCCTCTACACAGAATTTCCTTAGGGGTCCTAAATTTTCCTGGATTTTTAATTATGTTAGTATATATACTAACTATTGTAGATCTCTCTGAGGCAAAAAATATTTCCATTCATAGTTATCACTTATGTCTAACAGTTTCGGCGGTATAAGTGAATACACAACTCTTTTTTCCCGATTTCATAGACATTTATGGTAAGAATCATTTTCTATCTTTCTTTCCACGCACATTTTTTTAATTGGCTTATGTTCATCCTGGGCACCTTAACTATTTCGTTGCCAAATTTAATCAAGATCGGTACACTGGTTTAATCGAGATTAAATAACAAATGGACGGACATTTCGCGTAGTGCATTTATATATTAGTATGGATACGAACCTTTGGAGACATTATATTTATATATTTGTATACTCCCGGAAACATAAAAGGGCTCACAAAAATATTCTAAGTCCCGCGCTCTTAGCAGTTTGGATTTGTTAGGTTTGCAATACCTCTCTCCTGCGACGCGGGCAAAAGCTCCTTCGTTCGACCAATCGTAGGCAAACTTGAAACTGCTTCCATATTTGGCAGACCAATAGAAGACTAGTACTGGCGAACATACCACTATTAAATCGTTACCAGAGAAAATGTTTTATTACGCAGCTATTAAAGAAATTTTTCGTGATTTTTTATTAAATTCAATAATATTTATTATTCTCTGTATTAAAATGACATCTCAAGTTGTTGTCTCACAACGCCGTCCTAGGGAACAAAAACAAATTAAACTTCTCCGTAAAAACATTTGTTTCTTACTGTAAAAAAACCCATTGTTTTTATCATAGAATTTGGATATCATCACAAGTTATCGAATGGATTTTTTAAAATTCGAATCAGGAATTACATATAAATATTCCTATGATTTCTGAACTTTATACAGTGGCGTAAAGAACTCAAAGCTCATTGGCATGAAGTGAAGTGTCTTGTCAATCGCAATTTCACATAATTTGCAATTCTTTTATACTATTCTTATATATCAATCCGATGTCAAGAATTATAGAAAACAATTGTATAAAATATGATTGAATAACACTAAAGGTTAGTTCTAGCGATATTAATAAAGAATAAATAAATTACCTCTACTAGAAATATATTGATCCCAGACCCTTTGGCTGTAATAGTGCAACATAAAACAACATGTTTAGAGAGTAATATTACAAAAAACTTTGTTTAGATATCAATACATACAACCAAAAAACAAATCACTTTTATTAAGATATTCAAATGAAATTGAGTTTTATTCACACAAATTGACTAAATTAATCACACAATAAAACATCGCATTTCATACATGGGAAATTTAAGTAATTTAGCAAAACAAGAAAAATATTCCAGAATAAATTATAGAATAAAAATTAATACTGCATTTATTTGAGTATCTCTCATTCTCTCACATATCAATTTCATCATTTTCTCTGATTTCCTTCTCTCCTTTACCTTTTATAATTTCTTTCTCTTCTTCTCTCTTTCCTACCTTCTTTTATTCTTTCTTTCCTTTCCTCTTTTCTTTCTACTTTATACCTTCTTTTATTTCTTCTTTTCTTCCTTCTTTCCTTCTTTTTTTTTCTTTCTTTCTCACCTCTTTCTATTTCCTTTATTTGGTTCTTTCGTTCTTTCTTTCTTGTTTTCCTTCCTGAACACATATAAATTCAAGGAACATAATTATAATTCATTCATGTTAGTTTCAAAAGAATAGCACTTTTATTCTTCACAAATACAAATTATTTAATACACATATAATAATAATATAAATAATAATAATAATAATTCATTCTTCATTTAAAATGTTAGCACCGATATTCAGTATTAATTGTTGATTTCAATAGCAGGGGACGAACATGGTAATTTAGATGCATTCTTTACAAGTATATAAGTTTTTACGAACCAACATGGATATTTATATTTGTGAAGATAAACGTAATAATTATACATTAAGCATAATATTTATAGTAAATTGAATTAGTAATGACGCAGTTGGCAAGATACATATAAATATAAATATGAAGTTACTGTAACTGGTTGATCTCAGCATTCCAGATTCAGGGTCATATTTTAAGAACTTGTTTTAAATCTAGAAATCTCTTCTAATTAACATAATATTTTACCGTCAATACAATAGAGAATTTCGTATTTTCAGAAGGCGTTTAACAAAAATATGAACTTATACGATTGAGGTTTTTCATTGGCATATTTATGTGACTTATGCGGGTTATTTAAATGGCGTTCTACATTTTGCTGCCTCTTAAAATGCGAATTATTAACTTAGTTTTAGTTTTTCTGAACCAGTAAAAGAAATATGAAAGCCATACATTGTCGGAATTTTTAAGAATTGGGAAATGGAGGTTGTCTTGCGAAGAGAAGCGAGCAGGCTGGCAAGCTGGTTTCAGGAATTTAAACGGGGCCTGGGGTCTGGTGTGTCAAGAGTAATAGCTATAAGGGATGACACGATGGAAACATACTAGTTAGGAACACACTTTCAGGCGAGGTTGAAAATTTCGTAGGTCTGTGTTTGGGACAGGAGTAGTAATTTGTTAAGTGGAGGAGACGCAGAATTAGCTGTCCTCAAAAATTACTATCTCATTTAGAACTGACTTCGCGGGTGATGAACTTTTTTGGGAATGAACAGTATTAGTGGTATTCCGCCGTTATTCATTATCATCAAATTGAGCGAGGCGACCAAGCCAACGACCTTTTTCCGTTCCGTGTGGGGGAGCCACACTCCGGGGTCTCCGAGGATCGAGCGAGCATCACCACCTGCAGCCATGGCGAAGGGGCAGTGGCAGCAGAATGCAAGGCGTGACTTTCTGCACCGGAAAGCCATTCTGTTGAACACTAAAGTAATGTGCACGAATCGCAGCGTTTGGCGTGTTCAAAGATGTGTGAACATCAAGGGAACTTCTGGTAAAGCGTATGAAATACCCGAAGACTTTTGGAGGCATATTAATTTTTATGAAGTAATTATTCACCACGATCTTAAGCCAGGTCAGGCTGGTATCGTTTTTAAAATGATCATTAAAAACATGAACTTTAACAACAATGAGTCAATGTTAAAATGCAGCGACCGAGAAGAACAAATAAGAAATATTGTATAATTAAATGTCATATCTGTGCATTTTGGGGGATTTTTAAAAAGGGGTATTTTTACATTACATTTTATGAGAAGGGTTTATTTTGCAAATGAGTTATTAGTAGAAATAAATAATTAAGTCAATTTTACAGTGTTGTGTTTTCTTTATTAAGGATGAGGTATATTTTACGACCAATAAAATGGACGGAACCCTGAATGCCCCGGTTGCTTTTGTCATTAGTGTGGCAAAGTACGCAGTTCTGGGGAAGCTGACTAATGGCTTCAGGAAAGTGATAATGAGCAACTGCTTTGACCTCTTAATTAATTAATTAATTAATTAATTAATT
>NNCF01131415.1:843373-869064 GCA_002313205.1 Laupala kohalensis | reverse complement strand
TATTTATATTTATATTTGTTTATATTTATATGTTTGTTTGTTCTTGATGCACTCCGATACCATCATCCGATTGTGATGAATTTTGGCAAGTTTTTGTACACACGCCGGCGAAGGTTTCTGGAATAGTACAACTATTATACAATAAATGGCGCGCGTGTCGCTTCATTAAATGTATTTCATACATAATCACATTGCAAACAAAGAATTTAATTGAACCAGCTACACTTCAGTTAGTGGGTGACATAAACGAGTAACGGGGGTACGACATCCCTGGCATCTCTCGGGAAGACGGTGACATGTAAAAATAATGGAAGAATACTATAGTACATTTGAAAACATAGTTATCGGGTTCGCTGAGATCGATAAGAACGCCTGCGATGGAAAATGAATGTATGTTAGTCATTTATGGGTTCCTATACTTTCCGACTGAGATGAAACTGATGCAAGTTGTTGTGCACATGCCCGCGAAGGTTTCTGACGTAGTACTATTCCACAATAGATGGTGCACTTGTATTTTCAATAAATGGATATATTTTATATAGTTTAGTTGAATCAAGTGTAATCAACAACATTTCAGTTCATGAGTGACATAAGTAGTAGAGGTATCGTGTAAAAATAATAGAAAAATTCTGTATCATATTTGAAACCATAGGTATCGGAGTCGTTGAGATGGGCAAGGACGCTCCCGATGCTTCGTAAGTTCATAATCAGTCAAAATTGGAGATACTAAACTTCTACTATCCCTATGGTAGGGGTGGGAACTGGTTTCAAGTAAAAATGATGAAAAAGTTTGATGTTTGTGTTGCATGCATCAGTTTTGCGATCGCAGAAGAGAAGTCTCTTTCAATGCCGTTAAGTCCACGAACACCCCCCTATGATGGAATATACTTCGTTTGAGGGAGAGGAATGTAAAAATAAATCGAAAAAGATTTATATTAGTGTTGAAATTATACTTTTTGAAGCTACTGAAATTAGTAGTAACATTCTCGAAGACTGAAAAAATTATTGGAAAGGATCCATAGTTTTCAGGGTTGCTGAATATAATTATACTACCAATACCGTTAAGTTAGAGGTTCAGACCACATAGGTGTACGGTTTCCTGAGTAAGGAAGGGTGAGGTGTAAAAATAATTTAAAACGACCAATATTAGAGTCGAATCTATGGTTTACGGGTTTTCTGAGATGAATAATCGTACTCCCGGTGACATAATATAACCGTTCAAACCACATGAAGTGCAAGACATCTCTACTGGCGGGGACCAGGAAAAGCGTAAAATTAAAACTTACCGAAAATGTCCCACATTAGTTTCAGTCATTTATAGTGTTCGGAGTTGCTGAAATGATATTAAACTCCTGGTAACGTTAAGTGTAAGTTACAGTTATTTTTTATGTTTTAGAGATCGGATAAGTAAAAACCAGTCAGCGCCGGTAATCAGTCAATATGAAAATTTCATACTTATTGGTTCTTGAATTATTTCCAGAATGTCTCTCAGTTGGTGTTTAAAAAGCAAACACTTGTTCTTAATTATATCAGTGAAAATAATGGATTAAGGATACACATCAATACTAGCAAACCAATAACGTTAATGGATCACATTCTCAGTGGATACCAAAGAAGATATGAGAAAGAATAAAGTTGCATACATTACAAAATTCATAGCGAGCATAGTCGCGGATACTCAGCTAGTATTACTATATATTTACACAGCAATACATTTTATATACATAATCATTATGTAGAAAAGCAAAATAATAAAACTGAATAAATCATAAAAGAAAAACAAAAAAATCATAATAGAGAAAACATCATGATACGGACTATTTTTCATAGTATAAAAATACATAACAATATAGAAATATCAAATCTTAATAAATCTCTCATCTCAATTCTCTGATATTCTGATCGGATAACGTTCAACTACTATTCCCGTTATATTTGACGTAAATCAGTAGCAGCAAGTCGAAGTACTGTGGGCATGATGCCTTATGATAACCTGTATCTTATTCTCGGTTTTGTGACCTTCATTAAAAAAAGAAGACTGTTTATACTAGACATTTTCACATACTACAGAATATACAAAATAGTGAATATTTTACAAGATCGAGGGCATTATAAAACTTCAAAGTATCTTCATTCTGGTACTTGGTTTCTTACAGAATAATTTAATGAATCGATTAGTTTCGACTATAGTTCTTCTGGTACATCCTCGGGATTTACTGAATAAGGTGAACAAAGCAGTTGTAACTTCGGTTGCAGCGATTTAAAATCTTCTAACTTTTCAATAAAATATGGCAGGATATCTATCAGAGCACTGCTGTATTGATCAGTAACTAAAGCAGCACCCGATGTCTACAGTTATGGAAAATGATATAAATTACAAGATGCAAGTCATAGTTTTCTTTGTGCGATATCTTGTTTCAGGATCAGGTTGAAATTTGCCTACAACATAATTAGTCGTATTTAGCCTCGCAAATGGCTATAAAAGAGAATTGACCATGCAGTCACCAGTCATTGTCACTTGAGTACTGGGATTCCCGATAGAGCGTTGTTCATGGGAAGGATAAGGAAAATGTCTGGGAGAGGGGATAAGAGATGTCTTCCATCTGCAAATGGGACAGTCTAAATAACATCACAATTGGTCATTTAAGCACAACTTTCAGGCAGCTTCTAGTTCAGTGACCACCGTAAGGCAGTAAAATGGTCGAAGGAAAGCTTCTTGCACTATCGCATCCAGAGGGATGACAAACGCATACTGAAAAGCGCTCGGAAATTATGAGAGGTTTATGAACGAGTCCAAGAAGTACTTAAGAAACAGAAAGAAATACTTAACATAAGAAATTTAAAAGAGCTAGAAAAATTTGGGATGCGATACATCACTCACATCTATTGAACACACGTCACTGATAGCAATAATGAAAACATCAATTTAATAAAGTCACTCGAACTTTGATGATTACAATATATATGATATGACCGTTTTATTTATTTTATTAATTTATATATTAACAAAGCATTCAACTTGAAGAAGAGTATGCTCTCCGTAAAGGCTCAAAAAATATTGTGTTCTGGTTTTTCTGCTAATTTACTCATATTCTTTTTTTTTTTTTTGTGGGAGGGTCATTCTATAGGTTGTATACTTGTTCATCACATAAGAAATTACAGATATTTTTATTGACGAAAAACCTCTAATGTAGATACACATATATGTACAATAATTCTTCAATCTATTTTTCTTGTATATAGATTTCATTCTAAGGAAGTGATAATTGATGCCAATTACATACAAAAATCTGCCAAAAATGTGAGCAATGAGAAATGTTGGTACAAATAATCAATAAAAAGATATGAAAAGACACACGAATATGACCACCTGAAGAACTAACTAGTTTTCTCTCTGGTAGCAAGCAAGGGAGAATAGAGATATCGGAGAAAATCTAGGTCGAGACGGGACTATAGAAATATGCACAAAACAGAGCATAGTTTGAGTAGAGATACGAATATTTCAATCATTATAAAAAATAAAGTTTTAATTAATGTCATTTTGAAATTTAATAAATTAGTAACGCTTTCGACACAGTGATCGCAGGTCCTGAATCAATACCTATGTACTGAACATTTTAACAATGACATCAATGTTTGTCGAGCCGATTATGTTGATCTTATCTTTAATCAATTTTCAGCATTAGAATCAGAAATTCTGGTACTTTTAAACACGTATACAATGTTTGCATAAGCATGTCAGATTTGGTGACATCTTTAAAATGTTTTACAGAAAACATTTTTTTTTTCATTTTGTTAGGTTTTCAAGAACACCAGGGCAATGCATTTTTAAAGAATATAACCCCCCAGGGGACTTACATCTAGTAAGTACGTGTTTGGCGAACACGGGGCCCCCAGCTGTGTCTGGCATTACTTCCACTTACTTGTTGTAGGCTCCTTCCTTTCTCTTTCCTGACCTCCCTTGGTCACCTCTTGTTCTTTTCGATCCCGACGCTATTAGGGCTAGGGTATCTCTCATTTTCCTCATTCTCCCCCCTCATTTTTTGTCCTCAATGTTTTGATGTATGTTTTGAGATATGTTTTGATAAATTGTAATTCAGGAGGGTTTTTAGTGGGTATGGTTGAGTCATTCGGTGAGTCCCACACGCGGGGAGAGTCATGTTGGCTGTCCTTAGTGCGTAACTGCATTTTCCCTACCTGTTCAGAATTTTAGGGCTCTATATAAGTTGGACCTAATACATTTTATTTATAATATTTCCATAACATCAATTAACAATGTACAACAAAAACCCACCTCTGTATTTACAAGAAATCTCGTCTATTCGCCAGTAGCTGCCGGGACGTCGAAGAGAGCGCTACGCCCACGGCGCCCCTGATATGGCTGCCGCAGACGCAGCCGAAACGTATATGAAGACTTACTCCGTTGGACCACGACCCTTTAACCTGGAAAACATCACCATTACAGAAAACTTAGTTTAATCATATTTGTTGTGAAAATCACTGTAATAAAATATAGATGTAATCACTCCGAGTTTCTGATATTAAAAAAAAAAAGGTTTTGTATTAATGTTCATTTTAATGTTCTAAATTAATATTTTTGTAAAGTCTCAATAATATGTAAAAATTCATTCCTCCTAGGATATAGTATATATCAACCAATCCTGGCTTAATAACTAACATGATTGCAAATCTCATGTTGAACCCAACTTAATCTGTTTGTATGGAAAAAGTGTTTATGTATATCGGCAGTTACAAGTATTAGAAATTTTCCTTCGATACTGATTGCTCCTCAGAAAGCACGTAAACCCGGTCTCGTTAATATAAAAAAAAAACATTTCCCTGCATCCCCACGTGATAACCAGCTAAGAAGCATATTATCAGCTCTTATATAAGTGTTATATCCGCGGGAGGAGTGGAACGAGAATACGACAGGTGATGAACACTAATTTATTACAAACACAAGTACACTACTCACATACAAATACATAAAATACAAGTTACTAAGCTATGCGACCATGGTCGCATAGTCCGAGTTTCTGTATCTAGGTCCCTGGCATATGTCACTCTGTCACTCGTGCTGCGGCCGCCGTCTTCGGTTGGCGTAGGTAGCGCTGTCGGCACCGGTGTGACGTCTTCTGACGTCACGTCAAACGCTCTCATGAGAGTTTACCACAATAAGTAAACAACTATGGCTGAAATATTTCCAATATTATAAGTACGCATTCTATATAGTCTCTACTTACATTTAACGTTAAATAGCTCACCCAGCTGTCTAGTGAACTCGTATATTTACTACAGAACGAATTAGAATTCTCTTCGAACCACGTCTCAGAAGGCATATATACATAGAATGCTGGATTGGCAGGCTACAGTTTCTTTGGTACCTCATTCTTTTGGAGGAGTTGAAGTATGTTGTAAGTTGTTGGCTGGATGTCCGGGGTTCGATTCCCAGTGAGGTGGGGATTTTCATCACACCCCAACATTCACACTGACTCCCAGGCCTACTCAGCATGCTGTAAAATAAGTACCAGGGTCCTCCTGGGGTCAAACCGGTCGGAGCGATGTGCTGGCCACATCTCCTCCTGGTGCCGAGGACAAGAAATTGCGGAGCTCTACCCTTTGCCAAACTCTTGGGCACCTTCGAGGTCTGTTATGGGATAGTTTGACTTAAATATATTAGTGGTTACCTTATGAAGGAAACTTATTTTATGAGTAATTTTTTTTTATTTTCATTATGAAAGTCATTTGAATTTATTTCCCACAAAAAAAATCGTAATCTCAAAGAGTACCCAAGGATAAGACACCCAAATGTGCCCCCAAGCCAAATTATATTGTCTCTTTATGTATACATATTTACTGACCAAATATCATTATTAATCACGTTTTTAACTTTCCTTGCGATGGTATTGTTTCCTATACTAAAAATTGGCGATTTTCAGTTTTTTTTCGTGAAATTAAACCAAAATTAACTGATAATAAAACACTCATATTTAACCAAAAATATTTTTATAGTGGTTTCTGTAGTATTCGGTCGCGATTAAAGTCCAAAACCATGCAAATTAATGTCAAAAATGATCATTTTTGTCTAAATCACTGAGATACAGGGCTGATTATCTGGTTACCAACTCTTTACGTACTATTCTAAATGCTGTCACAATTTCAATTCTCTACGTGCGGTGGATCAACATTACAATTACAAAAGAAACATATTTTAGATATTTTCTACACTTTTTCGGTCGGATTTTGGCACCAGTTAATTTTGGTTTAAATTCACGAAAAACAATAAAAAGCTGAAAATCACCATTTTTAGTATAGGAAACAATTCCAAATGCAAAGAAAGTTAAAAACGTGATTAATAATGATATTTGATTTGTAAATATCTATACACAAAGGGACAATGTCATTTGGCTGGGGGGTATATTTGGGTGCCTTATCCTGGGGTATTGTTTTGTCCGTGGCTTAGAAATATACTTCATTGTTTGAGTCCTGGTCACATTTACCACTTGACGTGTTTCACTATTTATATAAGGCAGCAGTAGAGCTTTTACGTGCCAGAACGTGTACCGCTGAACTTTGGTTGACAATTCTCGTGAAACTTTATATTTATTGTTTAAAAGAGTTTAGTGCTGCCATCATCATTGGATGTTCGAATTGTGGCGTCAGACATTTCGATACACTCCCATCACTGGATTCACTCAGGTTCGTATATATCAATCAGGTTCGTTAGGACTCGTTTTGTAAGCGATTCGTTTAAAATTTGGGACTCCTTCCTGTTAAGGTTTAGAAGGATTTGGTCCATAAATTGGGTTACATATCATGGTACGTGTTTTCAGATTTTAACTTATTTACTGCAACAAGTTACGAGTTAATAGAAATATGATAGAAACATTGAGGATAGTCAATAGAATATCTCTATTATTCTTGATTACATAACAATTTTGTAAAGTTGGTGATTGTTTCGATAAATAATGTAGAAATGAAGAAAAAAGATAAATAAACTGTATTGTAAAGTTGCAAAAGTGAATGGCCACGTTGGGGGGGGGGGGGCAATGAACTAAGTTACTCTCCGGAAACAAGCATGGGACCATTCCAACAATTCTGATCAAAGACTCAACGACAGTAATGGGTTTAATATTTATAGAAGAAGTTATTTAACAAATATGTGACGTTTTCCAATTATTCTTTCCACATTAACTCAAAGATATGAAATTAAGTAAAAATTCGAGATTATTAATTACAAAGTATAAAGGATCTTCTCAACTATGGATAAATCCACCACTATGCGAAGAAAAACTAGAGAAAAACCCTTGCCAATATGGACAATAATGCCAAAGAAACAGTGGTGGATCTAGACCGTAATCAAAGTGGGGGGGGGGTTAAATTTTATAAATATAATTATAATGATTATTGTAAATATGATTCTAAATATTATTATAAATATTATAGCAATTATATTCATAAAATCCATCAATTCATCGAATAGATAAATAACAATTCATTAAATCTATGAATTGTCAATAAATGTATTAATTGCTTGAAACGGCAAATACACATTAAAGGACAAAGATACATTTTATCAATTTCAATATTATCTGTTGAAAGTTCAGGTCCAATGAGAGAGAGGGGCTACAGCCTCTTTATCCCTCCGCCTTTGGATCCGCCACTGCAAAGAAACTGTGCCCTTTGAATGCAGTGTCCCCTCTTTGGGCAGTGAGTACAAGTTAACTTTTCCCTAGAAAAAAAATCTGACTAATATTTCACCTTCCAATTACTAATTTTTCAGACAAGATGATCAAGAACCCTTCCTCCTCAACTGTAAGATTTTTTTCATTTTATTTACTAGAAACTTGTACCCAGTACATGAGCTCTTGGACATTACCAGGGTTTCATTTCTTACTGTCTCGTACTTCTCCTTTTTTCCCACATCGTCGCACTCGTTCTCTTGCTTTCCAATCTCATTCTCATTCCTGCCGCACGTCGCAACCCCATACTTTCAGTCTCAAATTCTTAAGTCGTTGTATTTACTTTCGTCTTTAATATACTTTTCACAGTTCACAAATACTCCTTTCTTCTTATTCTTCTGGAACCACTTCTCTCGCCTTTCCCCGTTTATTATGCAGTTATACATACTGTGTTCCACATTGTCTTCTTCCTTGCCACACAGATATTGGTCGGTGTAACATCAGGACAAGTGCAGTCTATCGATTTTTGAAATATTAACATTTTCAAGCATTTTGCTAACCGGACATTCGTAAGAAGATTACGGATCGGGCCAGGCGCCGCCAAATAAGGAAAAGTGACCACCTTTTCATTCATTGTTTCTAGGACCATCCCCTTGCTTTTCCGGGAAGGAGCAATGCGCTCGAAGAATGTCGGCCGAAGGGTATGAGCAGTGCTTGTCTTTCCTTGGTTTGTAATATTTCTGTAAGAGGGACTTCTTCGCCATGTATACCGAGGCGAGACGGAAAAACCTCTAAAGAAAGACTGTTATAAATGGAAAATTCCACCGGATGCTGAAAATAATGGCCCTCCCGAGAAGGACGCTTGCATATCGGCATATCGGTGTTCTCAGAAGCTGAGGGGTGACCAAGATGATGTAGAGTGCTCAGCGTGGTAGCGAGGGCGTGAACACGTGACTTTTGCTTCTGTATATATTGGGAGGATTGAAGATCCTCAGAGACTTTTCATACTTTTCTGCGGAAGTGTTAGGAAGTACCCAGGTTAATTGAGATGTGACCTGGTCAGTATTGGTCGTCAGACCACTGAGAATTGCTGCGGTAATTCAATTACATTGCTATTAGGCGCGAATGACGTAACTTGGAACAGTTAGTTATTTCGGGATAGCAACTTGTAAATTTTTGAGATTCGAATGATCTGGGAAGATTTCCGAATTAATTGATAACACCAGTATTTATATCTGTGTGTAATTGTTGCTTTCAGATAGCAATAACTCTGTAATAACAAATTCAAACTTGTATTTATGATTTGAGAGTTCGTTCAAATGTGTAAATACGCAGATTTCAATTTAACTTGTATTAAAGGAATATTTTATTGTTATTACACATGTGTTTGATTGCTTGGGAAACCAAGCTGGTGGCAGCGAACTCTACCATAAAGATTGTGGCTTATGGTTGAATCCCGCTTCTACCCAAAAAATACCCACATCGCATCTGGGCTTGTGGTGTGGTGTAACAGTCGGTCCGTGATATTTTTCTTCTTTAAAGATACTTATTCACATGTCCATGCTCAGTCAAAATCTGTATACTTCTATTTGGAGCGAACCATCGTCTATTCTTGTTCACGAACTCTATCCGTTTAGTAAACTTCCAGTGATCCCTTCCTTCTGTCGCATGCTCCCATCGGATCTGCCAACATTCCACTAATTTCCTAGTTATGATATTCTTCCATCGTGTCTGTCCAATTCTGACTCTATCCACTTCTACCCCTTTTCCATTCCTTGCGTGGTATCTTAACGCAATTTTATCTCAATAGGGAAGATTCCTAGAACAACCCGAAGAGCTTTGGTGGAACCGCATGTATCGCCATCGCCGATTGCCCCCACCAAAACCATGTTTCAGCTTTCCCTTCCAACCTCCATGTTCAGAAGAATCACTTCACGTCATCGCCACCGAGCGCTGACGATGTTGTCACGCATCAGAGCCCTAAGAGCGAGAGCCGCGTGCCAGTGTGCGTATGCTCGTCCGCCTCCACCGCCGCACTGCGCCCTTTGTCGTCGTGCGAGGGGTGTACCCATTCTGTGAGAGAGCAAGCACAGTGGTAGCAGCGACGGTGGCGGCAGCAGCAGAGGATTGGAACAGTTGCGATGCGGTGGGCGGCGGCACCCGCCGTCATCCTCGTGGTCAGTGCTCGCGTTGGGCGCCATGTGCACCACTTCCATTCACTTAAGTTTTCTTATTCTTATTCTTAAGCTGTGGAGAACATTTCGTCTTCATCTACCTTTAAAATGTCCACGTACCGTGTATAAAGTAAATATTATTACAGTATAGAGGTTTTTTTATTTATTTTTACAATATAATCGCCATTCTTACATATTATATTTGTCATTAATTTCCTTGTCAATTCAATGTTATTACCTTTACACGCAATTAAACAGGAAACAATTATTTCGCTGTTTCAAAATTTCAGTAGTATGCAGTAAAACTATTACATTTAGATCGCGTGAAACCAAGCAGATTTATTCTAGACCATTATTATACTTGGTAAAATTATTAGAATGAATGATATTTGTAAATTTTCACTACTATTGAACAATGTTCGATACGAATCCAAACTTAAGTTGAAAACGCGGAGAGAGGATGAAGTTCAAATGATTTCAGAATTACGACAAATCTTTATATCGTCTAAATTGAACAAGATTCCGTTTCGTAGAACGTAATGAAGGCTACGAGAGACATGTCGTTATGCTCCAAATAACATTATTTGCATTTATTATCAAAATTGTTCTAATTTTTTCTTTGAAAATATTAGATAACGATATCTATTCGTATGAAGTTAGTTCTTAATTACTATAGGTAATGTGAAATTATCTCATAAAATTCTTGTGGGTATTGTTCTCGATCTCCTGATGCCGCTATTGAAATTATTTGCACACATTGCATTGAAATTTGTAACATAAAGTAAATAATACCAGTTGAACATGAATTATGTTGTTTAATAATTATTTAATAGTTCAAAAATTGTTGCTTATAACATGATGATAATACTGATAAGTTTTCAGCATTGACTAATAAAACCGAAGGACTACTAGTGAAATACAATCGGTAAAAAAAACGTTCTTTTACTATACATGAAGTTATATNTATATATATATATATATATATATATATATATATATATATATATATATATATATATATATATACGGTATTACGTAATATCACAGTATATCTATTTCCCAATATATACCCTTGTTTGATATTATCTTGTTTGAAACTACAATATTTATGCAGCCTCCAAAACGCACACAGACGTTACATTATCTCCAAAATAATATTTTTGTAAATTATCATTTGATGTGAGTTTATAGCCACCAATCAGAACATTCATGTCCACGAAATTTCCACCTATTTAGAATAAAATTCATAACTCAATTTTTTTAGATATCATATACAAATTCCTATTTGTAATTAGGCAGGCGAATATTTATTTTAGTTTCCACGCTCTTTTAAAATTCAGTTAAAACAACACATGTTAACAAAGTTATTGGGGTATTTCTTTATATTATCCAAATATTCCAAGTCATAACAACTTATTATCCGGTATTGATTTCTATTGGTAAAATGAGAAGTTAACAAAAGTATTTATTTCTACAAATCTTTAAAAAATAAATAATGGTAAAACCATGTTGCGAATTGCGGAAGTAATATTTTCATCAGCATAAATTGAACGACTTTTAAGGTTATGAACAAACATTTTTGCTCTCTAAACTGTTGATAATACAATTGTATTAGTAATTTGAGTAGAAAATCCTGACCCAGGTTTTTCTCAGGTTATCGTTCGGGTAGATGCGGATTTGTTATACATATACGCTAGACTCTTGCCTAGGGGCGGTATCTATTGAAATAATAAACCTTGAATTTAGTATTATTTAATAGTTACAATTTATAAACTGTACTTTCCGAATAATCTATAGTTTCATAAATATACGTACTTCTGATCTTTTTTTTAGTTTTATTAAACACAAATTTGTAGGTATTATCTTTATTTTATAACATGTACCGAACCATTATTATTATTAGGAGCATGCTGAAACGTAAAATCCTCCTCATCCTTAGGGTCTTTGATCGTAATTGATGAGACGTTAGCTTCCGGAGAGTAAATTCGTTTATTGTCCTCCACGTGGTCATAAGCAGTTTGTACTGCATTTTAAAAATAAATTTATTTTATAGTAAATTCACATCAAATTAATAATCATTAAAAACACTTCAATACTACATCATTTTATACATTTTCTGAATATTTTCTGTGACAATAATTCACAACAAATCAGTCATCTAGTCTTGTTAAAAGGAAATATTTTTAAAAAAATAGATCTTAAGGATAGTACATATTACTCAATTAACAAAAATTACAAGTGGTAAAATGAATATGATAAAAGAAGTACCAACCATGTTTAAGATACTTAAAGATCTCATTGTGCGTCTACACATTATGGAACGTGATAATATGTGTGCAATCAATACTCAACTGAAAAGTTTACAAAGCCATAAAATTTTCCGTCATCCATTAGCACAATCATCTACATTTTGCAAAACATTGTGCATCTAATAACTGTGTCCGGTGAAAGCATTGTCTCTACTGTTACGGTAATTACTTCGTTTCTGTGAGACTCTTATCGAAAGCCATACAACACCGTTATTACTAGACTGCCATTAGTCGCTATTTGCAAAACGCAAGTGTAAGCCAAGTCCCGTCTTCCATGAACTCTAAGGTGATATCTGCAGAATAAAAGACTTCATTGATTGCTGAAATGCGGTTTATTATTGCAGGTTCTTGCTGTTTCAACGCGGGCAAATTATGAGACAAGTGAGTCCTCACTGCGCATGCAGCATATGGAGAAACTGGTGGGTAGAATCAGCGAAACAAAGGGAGGTCTCCTCAATTCCTCGATATACGTTTCAATAAATTTGCTCATCATGTAGCAATAAGTACATTCACAACTAATTTTTCTCATTGAGCATCTTGAAAAAATGTCAATATAAAATACTGAAATCTATCAAAATAAATACTTGAAATGAATTCTTGAAAAGTTGTGTAAAATTAAAAGAGGGGAAAAGTTAATTATTATCACGTAGGAAATGCAATTTTCCCTCTTATTATTTTCAATATTAAAACATTCGCCAAAAGCACTTCATATTATTTTACCATTTCATACTTTCTTTATCTCCTCAAAACACGTTTTGTTACTAGCACTCAATTTCTAGGTAGTACGAGAGAATTTCAAAATAATAACCTCTATGCATTAATTGAAATAAATATTCAAATATCACAAATATATATTCAAATTATTCAAAGAAAATTGCGGTACGTAATTTAAGATTCAAAACATACTTGGATAATGAATTTTTTTTAGTTTTATGCCTATTGAATTTTCTGTGATATGAATGGATGCACTTTCTTCCAACACAAAACATCCATTCCATTGAGGTAGTTGGACAGTTGAAATTATTAGATAGGAACATCTTACGAAGTATGATATAGCATATCAACGATCACATACGAAGTGTTATATCGTTTCAAGTAGATGGCAAAAAAATGCCGATCCCCTGTCCCATCTCCCATTTTCATTTATTATAATATTAATCTGTTACTTTGCGATGTGCTTAAACGCCATTTAAAATATTATGTATGTATAACAAAAAATTAATACCGAATCATCTCAAATTTATGCTCCAGAAAGTTTGCCTCAGAATATACAGAAAATAAATTGAGAGCAAGAAAAAGATTTCTGAGTAATAGCGAGATAATAAATGGGATCGCCCCCAAAATATTGGAATTACATTCTGAATGAAGTTCATGTTGTGTTTTAATTTTACTCTTCTCCAAGGCATGTAAAATAAATGAATTGTTCCCCAGGTTGCACTACTACCAAAGCCTTCACGCGATCAATTGTTCAAATATCGCTGTGGAAATAGGGTTGCCAAACACGAACAAGTAAAAAGTCGGGACGTATGCATTCGTGAATAAGTTTAAACTATAGGTGCGGAATGACATGCGGATAAGTGCTCAAATACGACTTCCAATTTTTTGATAAAGTATGTATGATGTACATTTTTTTGTGGGGATTTACTGCTCGTCGACATCGAGGTCATTAGAAACCTAAAAACTTGTACAGGTAGGGAAAATGCAGTTACGCACTAGGGAGAGCCAACATGACTCTCCCCGCGTGTGGGACTCGCCCAATGACTCAACCATACCCACTAAAAACCCTCTTGAATTACAACTCAAAACTCAAATATCAACATATCTCAAAACATTACATATATTTGGGGGGGGGGAGGAAGAAAGAGGAAAATTAAAGATACCCTAGCGTCAGGATAGAAAAGAACAAGAGGTGACCAAGGAAGGTCAGGAAAGAGAAAGGAAGGGGACTAACACAAGTAAGTGGAAGTAATGCCAGACTCAGCTCGGAGCCCCGAGTTTGTCAAACACGTACTTACTAGATGTAAGTCCCCTGGGGGGGGGATTATGCTGTACAATGTTGTATAACTATCCGCATGTCTCTCAGCCTTCACTACCCTGTTCGTCTTCAGCTTACTAAACATTTTCGATTTTCCAAACTCTAGAATTTAGAGTTATTTTAATAGATACGATTTATAAACAATATTTTCCGAATAATCTACAGTCTATGATAATATGTACTTTTGAAATAACTTTTTATGTTTTATTAAATACAAATTTATTGGTATTCTATTAATATTATAACACGTACCGAACTACTTTTATTCTTATCTTAGGAGAGTGTAAATCCGCCTCTACCTTGGAGCCCTTCATCAGATTTGAGGAATTGGTCCCTTGCTTGCGTCTGGAGTGTAAATTAGTTTATTGTACTCTACGTGGTCATATGATGTTTATAACTCCTTCTTTGATAGTAAAATTATTATTATTATTATTATTATTATTATTATAACAGTTCTCGCAAAAAATAATTTAGTAAAGACTGAACAGTACTCGTTCTGACAACATAGTCATCAGAAAATACACAATCACGATAGCCTATAGAACGAATAATTACGTTCATTATAATAAATATTTTACTTCGGTTTCGAATCTTTATTAGCATAACATACAAAATCGGGACTGTTGGCAACTTTACATGGAAATATCAATCTTTGAATTCATTTTTGGTGACATCATGATGTGCTTCAACTATACATTAGTGCTGACTATTTTGAACCATTAATTTCTTTTCTTAAGGTATTTGATAATAGATTGGTTCGATATTAATGTCTCATTTTTTATTTGAGTATAATTAATGTTACCATCAACAAAATCTCAAATCTGGGACAGGGAGACACCGGATTTGGGGCAAAAACCCGAACGTTACTTTTTAAGACGATTTCTACCCTTCTTAAAAATAAATTAAATTTAACTTATTATTTTGTGTCATGAGTTTAACAATAGATAAAGAGTAACTTTCACAGTAAGAACATTGTATTTTAAACAAAATTCTGTGTATACTTCTCTGAATTGGAAAGAAAAACATCAAGAACAAAGTACAATCCAAGAACTAAAATTATAATTTTATTTTTCGCAGAGAAAAAAACTAAGAGCCTAAGTGTTAAGGTTGCAGAACACAAAAAACCTTTAGCTACTAAAATAATCATCTTACAATTAATGGAGTAATTGTTGCCTACGTAATAATACGCGTTGTTTTCTCAATGGCATGTGTAAATTTCGAACGATCGCTACGATTAGTCTCGTGGTTTATTTTAAAAAGTAACAAACAAAAAATAAAAATATTATTCGTCCATAAAAGGTCGTAAGTTTTTAATTATTTATTTTATTTTAAAAATCCTAACGGAGTACATATCTCCGCCCAGATGCTCCTCGGACGTGTGGAAACTAGAACAAATGCGGGGAATTTCGGAGGGATGGCAACCTTCCGTGTAGTCAATTTAGTATCACATTTACCTAAATAAATAACAAAATATTTGTATACATAATTCATTTTTATGTAAGGTACTCTTATAATACTTTTTATTCATTCACTGTGTGTGTGAATTGAATTTTGGCACACGCGCAACTAGTATGTAAGAAAGTGTTCGAATAAAAAACCTCTCGTTTTACATATGACGAAATCTCAATGTTGAATATATACCATATATTCAACACAGAACGCAAATTTCGGTTTGAAAAATTGAATTGTACTCGCATCATCTACATAAACAAATTCAAATACCACACGCTACCGACACCACGATCACACTACTTACGTTAAACTCCATATCCTAAAATCTCCACTTTTGCAGAGATCTCTCAGATTTTATTTTGAATTTAATTTACTTATAATTCACATAACTTCAAAAAAATATTTTGAAGTAACCATGTGATGTAAAAAAGTTCAGTCAATCAAAGAAATATAGTAATAACCTTCTTATAGTTCTGTGATGTGTTTAATACATTACTCAATTTTCTTTATAGAATTTCATTACAGTGAACGTTTTAGATGTCTAAAATTGGCAAATAACAAATTACAGTTGATACATGTTATAGTCACATGGCAGTGTTAATATATATGTAAAAATTGGTTATAACTTCTCTAATGATTTTGTTTAAAGTATTGTTAATAGATTAAATAAGCAAAACAATTTCGTTTCTGATAAAGCGTTTTTGGAAATATTGTCAAATTATATCCGAACCTTTTTTTCTACATTTTCACAACATGGTTTTTACATCATTTTTTGCACGATGCGTATGTTCTTCCCACGTTTCCTAGAACCAAACTTTTATATTCCGATTTTTAGTTTAATTCCTTATTAGGAAAAAGATAATGGAGTAGTCTCACAACTTGCTATTTAAACCATCAATAGTATATTAAGATCAGGACGTCATAAACTTTATAAAGCAGCTGAGAACCCACGGCTTAACTCTCATGAATTATGAGAGTGTTGTACATTCGTTTTTCTACGGACCCCGTTGCTTGTTAATTATTCCAGGATTTTATTACCATACTCTGGTGCTTTGCCTCTCCGAAAAATCTCGATCCAAATTTCTCCATTTCATTTTATTCTTCTTCTAATTCGTGCCTTTCCTGTCTTCTATCTGTTTATCTGTTACAGCTTCTTTCAATGCATCCCTTATAGTACCAACTTCCGTTAAGAATCTTGAGAAAATGTCGAATTTTCCTTTTGTGTCAACCCATGTTTTCGTATGCTGGAAAGCACTCCATCCATGTTTCTAGAGCCATCCACGAGATTCCTTCGTTCCTGTCCATACAAAATGCAGCCAAATAGTGTATGATCTGGTCTTTCCATAACCTATGGAAACTCACAAAAAGAAGCAGGTATTCTTAATATTTTTCCAAATTTCCGTTTTGAGGACACTAAACCTTTCTCTCGTTACTATTCCTTCAATGTCGAAAAAGTGAATAGTCTGATGAGTTTAATCACCCTAGTAACCTTGATGCTCTTCAAAACGATTGGGTGGTAATTCATCTTTTTCATCGCCTTATCACAAATACCTGATCACAATAAATGTTACACGAGTTAAATTCTTAATTATAGAAAATTGTTTAACAATATCTTTCTAATCATTTCAAGGAAAGTACAAGAAAAAGATTCGTATGAATGGGTTTTCTCATTCCAATTATGATAAATTAAAACTTGAATGAATTGCTTTATTTGTTCTGATAAAGTATCGAGGACGAATGGCCACTATAGGTTGCTTCTCATATATGCAACTCTGGATGGTTATAGATGCAGATCATAAGTTATAATTTTTGTTTTAGATCAGAACACGTGACACACGTCTCTCACGTGTTGCCATGTGGAGAATAAATCTGGACGATTACAAATGATGGAGCAGATTTAAAAAAATATATTTCGGTATATGATATACAAGTATCGCAAAGACATTACACATTGCATCTTGCTAATTTTGTTGACCAGAATCGAATTACGTTCGAAGTACTTGGAAGTGGCGTCTAAGTAGTCTCTCATCCTCCATTGCACGTATTTATCCGTACTTCCCCATGGCTATCAAGTTTCATCTCTTTCATGTTTTTAGAACCCGAATTATATCTGATGATAGTGTGCTCATAGTAACAGCAGTGCCTCTAAAATATATTTGCTTGCAAAAATTTCCCCATAAGTTTGATACGATCCTCCACAAAATTTAGACGTTAAATGGCAACCCAAAATAAAAATGTTTATTCAGATATCACTTCCATAAAAAACGTTTTTTTGTAGATAATTAAAAGGCAAAAATACTTAAAATATAAAAAGCAAAAGAAATTAATCTTACTATAAACAAACCCTTCAGAAGAATGATAAAATAAAAATAAAAGTATATTTCTGTTAGAATCATGAGGTACAATTTTTCCATCCCAACGTTTTTTGTAAGATGATATAGTAACATTATTTAGAGGTATTTTGTTTCTTTTGTGACTGAAAGCGATGGTAAATGGTCAATAAATATTCCACTTTCGGAAATGAATGAAGAGCTTTCACTTCCGAAGATAACTCAATTTAATGTTTTAAATATTTAAAATTGTGAGGTGTAACCCTCAAAATTTGTAAATAATTAAAAATTTCTAATTTAATTACCCTTCGCGCATTCATGACCCTTTCCCGAGTTATCAGAGAGAAGTATGTTGTAGTTGGTAATTGCTTAAGCACTTGCCAAAAATTCTTACATCAATAATCAGTGTATGCTACTGACTATGCAACCGAAAAAGCTTTTTAACATAAAAACTATGAACAACATACAAACGACGTTTAATTTATCATTCGTATATTGTAGTATTTGTCTTTCTGTGGAAAACAGCTTCATGGATCCCCAACGAGCAAATGTCTCGCTGGAGGCGAGATGTCAGCATGGTGCACCAGGCAGCGTTGTCTATCCCAATAACCGCTGGCAACAAACTCCGTAAAGAACGTAAGCAGCACCCAGACGAGTCGTGGGCGTATGATGCTGTCAAGGCCGAGTTAAACTCCGGTGGCCGTCGATGGGGAATGGCCCAGCAGAGCTTCGGAGCAGGATACGGGGCAGGCGCTCAAAGAGCGATAGCATATCGTTCCGGAGCAGGAGCTAACGCAAGAATGTATGGAGCTTACGGAGCAGGAGATAACGGAGAAAGAGCGTATCGAGCAGGAGCTAAAGGAGCAGCAACTTACGGAGCAGGAGAGTACGGAGCAGAAGTTTACGGACCAGCAAGAGCTTTTAAAGCTAAAGCGCACAGAGATGCGGCCTACGGCAACGGAGCGTATGGAACCGATGTCCATGGAGCCGGAGGATCGCGAACGTACGAAGCAGAAGATGCATACTCAGAAGGAGAAGAAGTATCATCTCGGCCAAACGAGGAGGAAGGTGTCTACGGAGGTTCTGAATTCGAAATTGCCAAAGCGTATGCAATGGGATATCTGGGAGCGAGTGATGGATACGGCAATGATAATGGTCCTTCTCTGAAGTATAGCAAAGGATCGTTCGGATTGGGTGGATTTGGAAGATTGAGTCCTTACGAAGGACGTCCACACAGAGGGGGAGGACATATATCAGAAAATTATTCTCCGAGTGGATCCACTGGGTTTGCATGGGGAGGATCTGGTAAATTTCAGATGAGCGGATCGGCATCAAACGCCGCTAGCTTCGGATTTGGTGCACACGATGAGCACGAAGATAGAAAACCCTGTGCATCCGGTGCATCTGGTGGTTCTGGTTCGAGTCAAGGAAAGGCTGCTGTCCAAAAGGTCTCAGTGAAACAAAAGAAGTCTAAGGGTACAATCAAGGAGTCCAAATTGCATTTACAAAAAGAAGAAAATATAAATACACTCAAAGAGGTGCAAACTGGACCTGAAGACACAGATGGCGGTGCCAAAAATGCAAAGAACGAGAATGTGGAAAACACGGGTGGAAGTGAGGCAGCCGTCGATGGAAAGGGATCCACTCAGCACGTAGGTTTGTCTGGAATGGGTGGAGAAATGCGGAAGGAAGCAGAAGCGGAAGACACAGCGGCTGGGGCAGCGGCAGGAGACGCGGAAGGAGCAGAGGTGGCTGGAACCTCTGAAGGAGCAGGGGCAGAAGTTAAAGCTGTGCGATCTGAGGGGGGAGAGGGAGCAGCAGCGGGGAAGGATGAGGCTGAAGTGGGGGCAGCTGGAGCCTCAGGAGCAGCGGGGGTAGCAGTCAAAGGATCGCGGAAAGCGAAAGGAGCTACAGCATCTAAGAATGCTAAGACCTCTCGAAGTGATGCGAGCAAGAAAGCTCCCAAGAAAATGGCGGCAGCTCAGGAACAAGCTGAGGCTGAAGCCGGGGTAAGTGATGTAATCATAGATATATAATACACAAATACGGTATAAAGTGCCATTTCTAGTTCCTTTTCAACCAAGAAAATATTACTTTTGTTTCTTCTTCGGTTAATTCACGATCATTTCAAATATTGCAAAAATTTTGTCTACTGACAAAAGCTAAATACAAGAGATTGCTTTTTATCAATAAATCAATTTTACTCTAACCTCTTGGGTGGTCCATGGACAGAGCATCTACCTCTCATGAACGTGGTGCAAACCACAGATGATCCAAGTAGAATTTTTAATGGCGTGATAAGCAGGTTCGTAACATGTTCTCTCGGGATACGTAACATTTTCTCTCGGGATCTTTCCCTCTTTTCCAGCCCACCAACCATCTAACACCAACATTGCTCCAACATTCGCTATCTTGCTTTTTCCCTTTGTCACCCTTGTTTGGGGAATCACTGAAGGAGTGCACGGTAGGGAAGACAGTGGTAGAACAGTGACTATCAGTCTTACCACCCATACTCTTTAATTTGTTACATCTCTACTTTTCATATCGTTCCTTTTTGTTTAGTATAGAATGGGTGGTAAGAGGTAAATTTGAGCATTTGCATAACTTTGTATCACAAACAGGTCTTTGGGTTTCACAAGTTGAATGAGAATGGTAGACGGGCCCGAGAGGCGAACGGGATGGCGCTGTTGGTAGGCGCATGAGCGCGTAGAGCTCAAGGTCCCGGGTTCGTATCCCGGTCCCGTCTCCCATTTTCATTCGACGTAACATGATTAATAACTTTGTATACTTTGGAATCATGCTAAAATTGTAAATAATTGTTCATTTCATCAATTCACAAAGAAGGCTGATTGATATTTATTTAACTCAATGCGTCCAGTGCTGAAAGGTAAGATAAACATACGTTTTAGATAAGAATACAAATGAATAAAAAATACATCAAATAACTATTGGAATAAAATTATGTACTGCCCGAAATTATTATTAACTAGTATTAAGTATTAACTAGTTGTTAATACTTATGATTCTTCCACCTTTTTCGCACCCTCGATTGCTCAAAACGAAACTTCAGAATGACTGTTCAAAAAATCTTCAATTGAAGCTTGATATTGATTTTTGTTACCGTTTCTCAAGTTGAATTTTTTATGGAACCTCAATAAAATTTTATATCGTGCACATTACTCTCAAAACATTAAACAAGATTAGACTATGATCCTTGAAATATCCTGAAATGGGGAAAAATTTTCATACTAAAGAAGGAAAAAATTAACTGTAAACATACAATACATTCAAATGGCTTCTCTAATTATCTTAGCCTCATATTCTGTTCGTGAGCAATTATGAAAAGAATTTTACAGAATGTCTTTCTTCTCCACTCCTACTGAAATGATATTAATTAGTATTAAAGAAATAATGAAATGATAACTTCCTACGAACCAATCCTCTAATATATTTTTATCAGTTATCTATGATATATTCTTATTCATAATACCAAGGTTTTATTGCCAAATAGAGGCGTTACACCTTTCCGTAACAACTCTACCAAAAATTTCTTCTTCCCCTTACTATTCTACTTCCAATTCTTTCTTTTCATCGCTCCAACTATTTGTAGTCAGCTACTTTCAATACATCCTTTATCATCCCAATTTCTGTCAAAAATCTTGAGGCATTGTCGAATTTTCCTTTTGTGTTAATCCATGTATTTTGTGATAATCCATTCGTTGAAATTCACTAGAAAACAATTTGTCTTAAGCCATTTCATGAGTATCTCTCGTTCATGTCCATACAGAATGCAGTCGAATACTAAATGATATGGTGTTTCAGAATCTCGTCCTCAAGGGCTCATAACATCGTCTTTCAACTTCATCTTTTGAAAAAAGAATTATAATTCCCATGACCGGTAATAAATTGGAGAACATATTTATTAGGTACAAACCAAAATCGATGAACATATTCAAAATTAGTATTAAGCACATATTGATATAATGTCCTTCCCTCTTTCACCAATCTCCATCGTATATCCCAACATTTGAGCACCTGTCTAGTCAATTTTCCATTCCATTCTTTAATCTTTTTACTTATTTTCATCCATCGTTACAGTTTATTCTTTCCTAATTCGATATCAAAGTTACTGTACCATAATCCTAAAACACTACGTTATTTTCTGCAATTGTCTTAATGCTTTTTTCATGTACTTCTCATGTTTTAACAATGCTCTAGTTCGCGCCAAAGTTGTTTGAAACACGGAGAGGGCAGTGTTACTAACTTGTGCTCTCTGAGATGGGGGTGGGGCGGGGGGTAGTTATATGTTTTAACAGTAAGTATTACACTCTTACCCACGGCGCACATTGAGACGCAGTGGATGCACTCAGCACACCGCAGGGACAGCAGCATATACTCTAAGACCCAATTTCACCAAACGTAGAATAATCGCGATTTCCTTAAACGTGATTATGCGATTCACCAGGCAAAACTAATCGTCGATTATGTTATTCAACGTTTCTGAAGAATTCTCTTGGATGGTAGTAGTTTTGCAGTGCGTTATGGTTAACTTGAAGACAAATGACGGGTTAAAAAAAAGGAATCCTGTTGCTCATCAGCGCCACCACTGGACACCGGAGGCAGTAGCGGGTCCCCTCGTGCCACTTAACAAAACATATAAATCGAGCCACGAGCAAACAAGCAAAATAGACGCAATATGTCTGTCAGTTGTGAAGAAAATTGGGATTTGCGCTGGTAATTGAAGGATCCCCGAGCGTTTAGTGTAAATTGCGATTTTTTCGTAAATTGAAGTTGGTGGAAGGTGCATTTCGATAATCACGATTTACTGCACAGAAAATCTCGTTTAACGCATTAAACAAACTTAGTGAAATTGAATCTAAGTCGTGTAACTTGATCAAAAATAAAATCAATATAACTGGCTAATACGAATTGTCAACTTTCAGGAATGTAAGTAATATCCTAGTTAATGTAAATAGTAGCTATTTACTCTACACAAAAACAGGTTAATAACACGAACTAAGACACAAGGTACTATTCGTTCTACATGCTCGGTGCAAAAATTATTGAATGGCGCTACAAGAGCAAATGAATTGAATTGACGACCAATGTTGGCATTAGATTTGTTTCCAGAAATCCGAAAATACTGCCAACATAACGCGAGGTTAATTTATCTTTACCCTTAAGGACAATATCGAAATAAATGCGTTGGCTACACTGTGTACAATCCCTGTACCAACATGAAGCCAGTTATATTGGCAATAAAAAAAGAATAAGTATTAATTTATTGTCAACAGGGCAGTTACAAACTTCCTATAACCATGTTAAGAACAATATACTAATTTACTGCTAATACTTTACAATAAACTAATAAACACATGCGTTCCCGTCCATGTTTTTATCTTGGTTTACAAATTATCTGAGAGTAAAGTTACATGTCCTGGAGTATAGTTTCTGTGTCTCCGTGTTGTAAAGGGAAAAAGCGCGAGTTGAGACGCAGCGGAGAACTGTCTCGCACAATGCAACAGCGTGACCGTTGTGGATAACTGTGCCACGCAGGTTTGCCCTACGCTGTGCTGCACTGCGTACGTCAAATACGCCTCAAAATGCGTCTGGGTTTAATTGATGTTTGTGGGTTTGAATCCCTCGTGAATAGTGAATGAGTAAGATCGCACCCATATTGGTATTTTATTCATTCATTCAATATACTATTACCCTAAATTTATTTTCTGATAACATGAAAGTGTTGTTAGCGATTTTTTCAATTTTTTTTCATATTTAAAACTCATCCAACTGCCAATCAATTCATGACCTCAAACAGTAAATCGGAGCTTTCCCACTCCTGACGTTTATGATGGTCATGTCTTCGTTTGAGTTATTTAGGAAATAAGGCCATATGCGCAATCGAGTTTCACATCGCAGCGACACTATAGAACTAGTTTTCAATTCGAAAATATTCAATATAACCTTGGAGATTTTTATGTTTAACGTGCTTCAGGTATTTGGGATAATTACGTATTTCGTATATGTTACACGTACAGTTATCGAAGGGTTATGCCATAATAAATCAGTGACAACTTACAAAGCAGATATGTCAAAATAGAAAATATTTACTTGTTTCGGCGATATTCCCCATGACCTGCTTTGTCTTCCATGGCGTAACATATCGACTGTCGTAAATAAATTTATGGCTTGTGGTATAACTCTTATGTTTATACGTTTGTTATTCTGAACATTCTGTTACCGTGTATTTCACTAGCAAGTCAACATCAAACGTTATGAAACGTTTTTCTGCGTTAATGTATTGTCCGTTATGAATATTTTAACATTAAATTCTTTATTAATATTTCAGTTTTTTTTATATTATTGTCAAAACAATACTTCAATGTTTATATAATTACAAAATTTATGTCTCATATTTTGTGTGACAGGACGATTTGAACAAAGTCTTAAATAAGTTAAATTGCTATGAACTCAGGAATTTGTATTTTCTTGTGAACATTTCAGATATGTTTTTCCATTATCATAACGAGCGATGAGATATTTCTTATGTATGTTGGGTGAGGATGAAATTGTCTTCAATACACATTAAAGAACAATTCTTATTTTTATCATTATATTATTTAACAATAAAATTTAACGTCCTTTTATAGACAAATTAGCTGTAACTTGCGCGCTTTGCTACACCTCCAACAAGTACCTTTTTTGTTATTTTGGATTTTTTGAATGGTTGTATTGAATGGTCCAAGGTCAGAAACCTTTGTGAGTATGTGCACATCTTGCCTAAGTTTCATCACAATTGTATGAATGGTATAAATGAATTATATTACTCACAAGCTTTCGTCGACAGGACTTCCTAAGTTGTTTCTCAATAATATTCTATTTTCTAATGGTAATTTCTTAACATTTTCATGCATACGGAGATAAATAAAAATCATTAAACAGAAACCACATGCAAAATTATCATAATACGGTTGGATAGATAGATAGATAACCAATACCTAAGGGCAGCAATAGATTTGGTATTCGATTTCTATGATAATACCCAAAAATTTGTTCTCATGTACATTCGTGTTATATATTCTGATGCCGTTTGTTGACAGTATTTTTAAAGCTTGATTTTATTTTCTTATTATTCCGACTAAGTACCAAAAACTGTTCTTCGGGGGCTTTTTCTGGTGTCTTTTAATTAGTTTCTTATATTTTTTTAGTCTTATTAGTCCCCTTCCATTACTTGTTTTCACACTTTCTTCGGACAACGATAATTGACAAAAGTTATCACCATTTCCAGGTTTTCAACCATGTTTTAGTTTATTGATAATTCAAAAGAGATTTCAGTAGGTTGAGGCAACTTCTCCTTTCTTTCATTTTGCTAAGTTTCTTCGGTAAATTGACTTTACTGGAATAGTGAGAGAAAGAAGACAATGTGCCATAGGAAAACAACTACCTGTATATTTCATGGATGGTTCAAAGTATCAAGTGCTTCTTTCATCATGTTCACTGTTTCTTGTTATTTATAATTTTACTAATTTACGCTATTTATATTTTTAACATAGTAATTACATATTATTAACACAGTAATTACAGCAAAAAACACAACAAAACCTCTCTTCTGTAAAAACAGTCATAACACGTATTATATATATATATATATATATATATATATATATATATATATATATATATATATATATATATATGTGTGTGTGTGT
>NNCF01131415.1:821161-843186 GCA_002313205.1 Laupala kohalensis | reverse complement strand
GTTAATAATTAATAACAAGAAAATAATTTTGAATGGTTACAAGTGAATGCCCCGGCTAGCTCTTCTCAGGGGTCCACAATACTAAAAAGGGTTCGATTTGTATCTGAAGGACAAAAGGACCATGCAAAGGTTCCAATTAAGGAAAACGCAAGGCAAATAAATCCATTAATAACGCTATTTTAATACCTGGAGACATACCCCACTCAAACAAATCACCCCCAAAAGACAAAACACAAATGGAAATCAAACATTCATATTACACTAACGCCAAAGTGACGTCATTCCCGCCAAAAAGGACACACTAAATTACACTGGCTTTAACCATAACATTTACTAATTAGCAATTTCATCTACTTTTCTCATACCAATAACAATTCACTGAATTTAACTCCAGTCCTATCTGGTCAACAATTAAACCTACTTTTCTTTCACACAAAGGTCTTACACTGACTTTAATCCTATTTAATTAACAATTTAATTGAACTTTCTCTTAATCATAACAATTAACTGAATTTACATGGCATCATTCTATTAACAAATGAGTTCAGTCTTGGCACTGATTTGGTCCAGAGTTCGTGCTCTTTTTATCACTGATGCCAATTACTCTGTGACGCGCATGCGCAATACGATGTTGGCTTAAACATTCACCAACCATCGCACCATACCTCTCAAGATGACAGACTAGGCAGGTCGTAAAGTAGAGCCCTCGCAAAAGTCAGCACGGCTCCAATTCTCAGGCACCTGCGAACGGCGTCGAGCGACTATCCCAAAAGTCGCCGTATTCGCCTTCTGTGTACTCGGCTCCCCCGAACACAGCGTCAGTATTTACAAGGCCCGTTCGAATAACCACTCGAAATAGTTTATGTGTGGTTGGGATCGAGGTTGGCTTATTTACTCGCCCCGAAGATCAAATCAAGATCAACAATTAAGTCTCGAACGCCCAATAACCATCTGACGAAACGTAAGCTATAAAAAAACTCTTAGCAGTAATGAGCTATCGGAGCGACATCTGATCTCCTCCGAAAACTGCGTTGTCTGAGAAAACGCATGAAATGAGCAACAAATTAGCTAACACATCTAGCGCAACTGACCTCCTTCGAAAAACTGCATTGTGAGTAACGAAAAATGAATCTGCGAGCGAACTACGTCCACTCCACCAAAAACTAAGCTGTCTGAACGAAAAATGAATCTGTGAGAACGAAAAATCTCTTCGTCTCTCTTAAATAAGCTCCATCCCTTTTTTTCCCCAAAATTTCCAAAATTTTGAATGTCACGTGAGCCGAAAGCTCCCAATCCGAAATAATTTCCCCTTCCTACGCCCGGGTTCTCATTGGACCTTTTAAAGGTCCTTCTAGAACATTCTGAAAAAACGTTTAAATCTCCAACGTTCTTGCGAACAAGTTCGGACAAGTCCTCGCCCCGGCGGCCACATGGTGTTCCTAAGGATGGGTGGGACCTCCTCCCCCGCCTCTTGCTCGCTTCGANATATATATATATATATATATATATATATATATATATATATATATATATATATATATATATATATATATATATAAAATACTTATATAATGTATATATTTAATCGTCTTCGTTGATCACATTTCATATTACTCCAATATTCGTTATTTACTCATTGAACTTCTTAAATAAATCATTAACCCTTTCTTATTAACCCTTTTTGTATGTATGTATATCGTTCCGGCCAGCTAAGGACCACGAATAAGTACCAGTAAGGCTCAGTTCTGGTGTGAGTTTACTCACTAGACCCATCGTAACAAGACCCGAGATCGGAGGAACAGCGTATAGATAGGATCCAGCCTGCTGTATCCGAGCATTACAATTGCGGTTGTTAGTCGCAGAGGGCGGACTTTTCATGCATCCCAGCTATGTAAACTAATACATGGAAATGAAAAAGCTACAAATTTTATCTTGCCCCTCCCAGGGATTGAACCCGGGATCAATCACGCTGACATCGCGGTCACGACGGGGACTATTAACCCTTTTTATTACCTTTTTCTCAATTTATTTATTTTGCGCCATGCCTCTAATTCTCGAGATTACATGACTATTATCATTGATATACATAACTTCTACGTAAAGAATTATCATTAACATAAAACTAACATATTACATTAATCAAAATTTATTCTTCAACTCACATTAAATGTCATTGTCCAATATCTTCCCGTGCTTCACTCCATATTATCTCATTTTCGTTCTCTAATGTTTCTTTGACATACCGCTTAGTCGCCATTCGGCACCCGCCCGCAACAACGATGTAACGTTTCTGTTTGGTTACAGTTCGCTGCCACCACCCGAAACTACTTCGAGGAAAACACTTCGAATTTTATAAAATAATCTTTACTCAAAACAAAACATATAACATTTGTAGTAATTCATTACACGAATGAACATTCGCACTTCCCGTTTACAGTCTCAGACTCCACGTGGAAGAGACACTTCCTTTGGTACCTGTGCCTGTCTTTCATTTTAATCACCTCGTCCTCTCTCATCCGTCAGAATGAGGGCGCTCTGCTGTTCTCTCCCACCTTTTAAGGGGTCAGGAGAGGACGTTATCCAGGCCCCGCCGCCTTCGTTGCCCTGGTCTCCGATCCCACGTCACGTTCGAGAAGTCAGCCACCTTTCACAATGCATACCTTTCACATCCCGCAAACACTTTGTCCCTCTCAACGGCCACATTCAAAAACTTCACAACAAGAATAGGTTCGCCAGTCACATCTGCTCATTCAAGGACTTACCACCGAGCACAGTTTGGTTAAGTCCCCTTAGGTCCAGTGCCTTTCACCTCATACAGCGCACGACATTACATGGGAAAGTGGACCTTTTCCTACTATCTAGCATGTCGAAACCATTGTATTTATTCCTGTATTCTCTTGAAGATTCTTGATGTGTCCAAATTATTTCACTGTCATTTCTTTATATACCAGTCCTCGTCATAAGATAATAAATAAATATATACATATGTAGATAAATAAATAAAATAACTCACAGACAACTTACAAATAACTTTGTTACCAGGATGCAGCCACTGGGCGGTACCGCCGTTCGGCGAAGGGTGTAGCCTCAGGTGCGACGGGCGCGACTAAGCGTGGGAGCGCATGGCCATCATCCGCCGGCGCCGCAGCCTCAGCCGCCTTCAAAGCTATCAAGCTCTCAAATGCATCTAGCGAAGAAGACGACCAGCTCGACTCAAGCTTCGAGGGGTTGCACGGTCGCCGTATTGGCACACCCACTGATCACGATCAGGACGAGTACGACGAAGACCATGGCGTGAGTTATTTTTTTTTATTATTATTTTTAGTTTAGTTTATTATTATTTCACAAGTATTATTTACATTCGATGGAATGGTTTCGTAAATCATTCCTCACAGGACATTTTGCAAAGGCAAGGAGAAAATACCAGCGGCAGAAGAAGCAGGGGAAGCATGTGTTGTTGACAGAAGCGGAGTATAAAAAGATATTGCAAGAATACGGATTAAGTATCAATGAACGTATATTGGAGTCGTGGGAAGATTTTGTAATGAAAAGTGTCAGGAAGAAAATATGAGGTATCTCGTATTTAATAGGACGAGAAAAAATGTAGATAAAACAAGTGTGGAGTACATTGCAGTTTGGGGAAGATAAAACAGGAGGCTGTCGGGATACTGGGGAAAAGTTGTTAGAAGTAATGTTACCAAGAATAGGAAAAACTGAATATTGGGAAAGACAAAATGTGGACTTAGAAGAATGTGTTGTGTTTACAGAAGAAGAAATTGATGAAAGAGTTAAATCTTTATCCATGAGGTAAAGCCCGGATTATGACTGCATAACAAATTTAGATTAGAAAAGCAAGTTACCCAGTTATGCGCAAAAAATTACTTCAGTTGTTCAATTCATGTATTGAGCAAGGGAAATTCTCTCAGGCGTGGAAAATTGGACAGATAAGAGTGTTTTATAAAGGGAGAAATAGAAAACCAAACGACCCAAATTCATACAGCCCAATAAGCTACTTGCCATGTTTCGGGAAGTTGCTGGAAAAAATACTGATGCAAAAAGTAACTAGATGGATTGAGGAAAAAGGAATATTGGATGAGTATGAGTATGGGTTCAGGAAAAAACGATCCACAATTAATGCAATAAAACTATTATTATCGTGGGTAGAAGAGAGAACAGGCAAGCAAAGAATGGCATAGTTTCTGTAAATCTAAGGGGCACTTAACAGTGTAACATGTAAAGGAGTGTTACATATACTAAAAGACAATAACATTAATGGTTATATTTACAATATTTGTTTAAATTATTTTGAAAATAGGATATCTTACTGACATATTGGGGATGAAAGAATAATTTGGAGATTGATAAGGGTTGCTCGCAGGGAGGACCAATATTTTAGAACCTTTTTATTGATGGTATGATAACGGTACGAGAAATAGGATACACTGTATTAGCATATGCAGATAATGTTGTGGTATCGTACAAGAAACAGGGAGACAAACATTAGAAGCACAGAAGAATAGAGTACTGGAGATGTGTAATCAATGGTGTGTGCTACATGAACTAGAAATAGACAGAAAAAATCTATGCAATGGTATTTGGAAAATTGAATACATTCAAAAGAGATCCGACTTTACAATTTAAGGGAAATAAAATACGGGTAGTCCAGGACCACTTTTTGGGGAATTAAATTGGAAAAAGATTTGAATTTGAGGGAACACATTAAATACATACAAAATAAAGTAAAGAAAACCTTCTATGCTTTATTAAGGGTCGGGTTAAACAAATTTAATGTGCCAAGAAAGGGATTGCTACCATTATATAAAGGAACAATGGTGCCGATGTTTACCTATGGATATGAAATATGGCAAAACGTATTACGGAATGCACATCAGAGGCGAAAACTAGAGCAAATATAGCGTATGTGTCTGTTGAGATTGAGTGGAGCGTATTGCACATTATCTACCGATGCACTGGACGTACTAGTTGGAGTGTTACCCGCAGTGAAATTGATTGAGAAACTTGTATTGAGAGGAGTTATGCGACAAAAAGAACAGATCGTGTTGGATGGTAAAGTAGTGAAATATGACGAGTGGAGATGGAAGAGGCAGATGACACATATATTATTACAAGCATGGCAAATAGAATGGAATAGATCACCAAAAGCGAGGCAACTATACGTGTTTATGTCTTACGTAACTTTTGCCGAGAAGAGAATGTGTATTTGCCCAGATTTAAATTGGTGGGTGAAGAACAGTGTGGTTGTGGACACGGAGAAGAGATGAGAGATCATGTCTTTTGGGATTGTATCTTCTATGGACCAGAATGAGCATAATACTTTAAGAATACTATAAGTATAACTGAGATGGGACAAGACATGATTTCAATGGAGAAGCAATATGGGTTATTTAAAAAATACATTGACGAAATAAAGGAAATAAAAGGAGGACTGAAAGGCTAAAAAGATCAGTACGCCCACATATCCAAGATTGAGGACAAGCAGCATAAAGAAAGACAAACAGAACTAAGAGAGAAACAGGAAAAGTCGCGGAATGTCGGAAGATGGGGACGCGATAAGAAAGAAACTAATGATAAAATAGGACATTTTGCGTCACATATCGCGCTATCTGTGATTAATTTTTTAGAAATATGCCTTTTATGACGTTTTATGATCAACATTCGATGTCTGTCAGAGAAAAGCACTGAAGCAGCTAGCTAAGAACGAACTAAACAAAAAAGTGAACTGAGATTGAGAAGAAAGGAAACGTTTTCACTTTTTTTAAATTTACGATATGATTAGCAAGGTCCGGTCAGCAGAAGAGGAATTTTAAATTTATGAGTGAAAGAAAAATTTGATAAGAAAGTATTTATTAGAAAATGAAGCTCGTGAGTCACCGTCAATTCACATTTCTTTTATTTTCGTGATAAAACTAGTAAACTCAAATTTCTTAGTGGTGTCAATACTTACACACAATCTGTATTATACATAAGAGGCTTCACGTCTCTACACAATTTGAAAGGGAAAACAGATGAATTGGCCTCTTTCTTCAGTCAATTCACTGCACTGTAAATGACTACATTATGGATAGTCAGGACATATAACTCTTTCTTTAAAAGACACAGTATACAGTTCTAGACATTTATGTTGATACACAGATTTGTTGAGGAATATTTCGGAAACACTCTCATCTCTATGCACACAAAACTGAGAACAGTGGTGAAATTGTATTACAATTATTTAATATGAATATTACTATTCCCGGACTGAATTCGTAAAAATTTCGTGTACACGAAAATATGTGTATAATTGGAAAGAGGAATTTTATTTTCTAACTTTTGAAATGTTTTCATGTGTAGATCCTAGGTATTCTGTGGAGTTATAACAAACACAAATGGAGTTATGAGGATGATGTGAAAATGTATATAACTTAGTTGGATAGAAAATATTAGATGATAAAATTTATAGTATGCTGTAGCTTTAGTATCCGCGTTTTCTCATATTTTATGAAAGGGTGAAGAATATCGAGTTGAAAACTCAGTGAATGACTTCGATTTCTTTTTCAAATAAGGTTTAACATCTGTTTGACCTGGCATTATCTAATGACACTCATTTAGTATTAACCCACTTTCTCATCCGTGTGGCAACTACCTGGATTTAGTTTATCGCTTCTTTGTTTCTTCTTCTTTCATTTCTTCAATTTATTATGTTGTCTTGTATCCTCATTCATGTCAACTTGGTACTTCCTTTCTATGTTATTTCATCCTGTCTTTGCTTTCACGTGGAATTGTCCACTCTCTACTTACCTGATATTTTATTTCTTTCCTCACACTTAATGTTTGAGTCACATATTCATGAAATGCTCTGTAGGTTTCTTTTGTAGCTAAATATAATCATTCCAATTATTATACCAATTTGAGTCATTTCATTTACCATCGCCCGCTTTCCTCGCCTGTTAGGACACATTTATGCAAAACATGCCTGTCTCCTCATCTTTGCTACATATACATTTTTTGTCATTCCGTAAATTCAATTTTGTCAAATATATGTTGACGTCACCATGCGCAGTCAATATCTCCATACCGATATGTACTTCGTCCTTCCTTTTGCAACGTAAGTTCCAGAACTCTGATCACTCCTTACTAATCTTCCCTGCCCATCACTTGTCCTTTCGAGTCAATACCATATATCCTACCTGTGCTTAATTTCCCTGTCATATTGTATAACGTAAAATATATCTATCAAACTCAAGATCTATTGGGGGCACTCCTAACACCACATGTAATGCCTTTGTCCAATAAATTAAGCTAATCTTTGGTAGCTGGCTAACTTGTAAATTTTACCTGTCTCAATTTGCTTTTATTATGCCAAGCTATGCCGTAATGTTAACTGGGATACAAACATCCCTTTGTATAGCTGAATCAGTTCTCATAATCATGTACTATACTTGGTTCCATTTTCGTACATACTTCTTCAAACAATTGTAACTTCTCTGTACTTTCCATCTCCAATTCTCTTCCACTGTTTCTTACAATTAGAATGGAGACATCATCATCATCGGCTATTATTTGTATCTCTTCTTTTCCTCAAACATGTAATATCACATTCAACCCTCTTGTCTAAAACACCGGTTCGGAATGACTTCCTAGTAGACACCTCTGCGTCATACGACACACTATTCTCTCTGTTCCTATCTCCAACATCACATTCCTGTCTTTAAAGTAAGATCTTACTAATCATTTTCAACACCAATTGAATATCATTTTCAACACCAATTCAAACACCATTTAGAGCCAAATTATGCACTATAATTTTTCATTGTACTCTGTCCCTCAAAGTCAATACAAGCTACTAACATATATTTCTTTATCCTGCCATTGATTCAGTTTTATAAGGTTTATACTGCATTTTCCGTGATTCTATTCTTAGTGATTCCCCACGGAGTGATACACACGTGTTCATCCAACGCCCTTTGTACTGTCTCTGCCATTATCCGTCCGAAAAATATTCCCTAAAACAGTACTTTCGTGTCCCCATTGCCCGGATTTACAAATTATTTAAACTGTTCAATTGTCCTACATCGTGGAAAATATCCTGCAATGTAATATGATAGGAAGGTATTTAGCATTTCTTCCTTACAAACGTCTAGCATATTTTTTCATGTTGTTTGTGATCATATAAAAACCTGGACATTAGTTACCTCAAGCACTCAAGAAGCCTCATTATAAATTCCAAGTATGTCTATAGCAGAGAAGTCAAAGTGAGCACGTACAGACAGCAGATCTGGACGTACTTGCCGCCTTTGAGACCGGGTTGCTGCCAGGGCTGGGCAGTAGGCTATCATGATGTACAAAAGAGATTGTACGGGAAATTTCTGTGCGAGTGAACCTCTGACTTTCTGTGTAATGAACGTACACGTAGTAAACTATGTTTACCATTTGTGAAACATTTTGTATCGAAAATTAGTGGTAATAAACCGCATTACAAAATATTGAACGAGAAATGTATTATGATTTTTGTTTCCCTATTCTGTATCGTCAAAACTGAAATATATTGCTTTGTCTTCAGAACGCTTTTTAATACCATCACAAACATTAGCTATATTCTGCTGTGGAACGCATTGTCGCAGAGACTAGGAAAGGAATTTGTAAAGACCTTCATGCTATCTAATAAGAGAAACCGTTATCGCAAGTTAGAACTCCGGGAGATTGCTGGCACGCTCCTTCTCTTGACATCACCTGTCAATAGTAATCGCGTTATGTAGTGGAATTTCTATTTATTTATATTCAATGCATTCCCTCCGACAGGTCAAGTCTCCCGATCGATATGGAAAAAACAAGAAGAAAACTGGCGACGTCAAGTTACGAACAAATATGGAAATGGGGGAGAATAATTTTGAAGAGATGTACGGACGAAGAGGCGCAATGGTAAGATTTGAGAAGTTCACGTTCGTTGCCTTGAGGTAGATTTAATGGGTCCGGCAAGATCCTGTTGCATTTTTGAGAAGGCTATAACATAAATGGCTTGGGAATCAGCACATTTGCAATGGTTGATACATGCGTATTAAAAGTTGCAATTTAAGAATTCATAAAATAGTAGACGATTTATTTACGCGTCATCTTTTACGAGACATTTGTTGACAGGAAAAGTTTCGAATTAACTTCAATGTAGATAGTCGCGTGGCTACCCCGTACCCCACAAAGGTTCGGAAATACACTGAGAAAACCCTATGGATGTGAGTAACGTACAGTCTTCGCAATGAAAAAATAGTAACGAGATGTAACAAGTGGAACGGAAGCTCAGTGTCGTATATATATGATGCGGAGGGTGGTCTAGCGTATATACACTCATACCAGACGGCATGCCATAACATCTAGACAAATACTATGTCCTGAGGAAAAACTATAAAAAAGGTTAGATATCAAACCCTCCGTACATCAAAGTAACGTAAAATCACTGTGGTCTTTCGAATCAGCTGATGTAGATGGCCGCATCCGTAAGTAAATTCACTATGATTTTGCTGACACAAATAAAACGTCCACGTGTGTACAGTGAGAGGAAGAGACGGAGATCTAGCAGTGCTGGCATTGATTCCCAACCTTTCACATGAATTTTAAGCACCTAACTTATTTATAATATTTCGCCTTATTTATAAGATTCCAAATTAAAACGAAAGAAAATATTTTTCCAAAACATTGCGATATTACTTCCAACCTTACAGTTCCAATATTATAAAGTTGGGATGTCTCATCCCAATACTGAAATGTTATATCCAAAGGTTTGGAAAAATTCTCACCTTTCTCAAATTTGGATTCCACGTCCAAACCAGTTCCCACAATGTAGTTAAGAACTGCAAAGCGATATGAATCGAGAGACCTCGAACGCTGGGGATGGCGATGGAACCGTAAACGCCAAAATTCGAGAAGCTGGAATCGAACATTATCCGTTCCGCGGAGGAACACATTTGCCTATCGTCCAGCAGGTTAGTTCAACGAATATTACACTTCGATTTCACATTCAGCCTACAGATTCATGATGATTCTAAAACTGAACAGTAATAGCTACTAACAGCAGTTTCAGTTCACATTAATAATGCAGGAGACCTTATTAAAGACTGACAAGGTACATTTTCACGGATTCCACTAACTAACGAACTTGCTGATAGTGATCGGTAAATAATCCACTGAAACTCATTGAGCACTTCGGACATCATAGTCAGAGATATTTGGGCAATTCTACCCATGCCTGCCTACGACAATGTCTAAATAAGGAATGACGAGAAATGACTGACGTCATTTTCCACATTTGCTAACAATTTTTTTTGTATATGTTTGGTGCTTTACAGATGTTTTCTCTTGAATGGAAATAGAAATGTGATCACAAAAGTCGCTTTTTTAATGTTTTGGAAAGATAACATATCCTTACCGAAAACTAGCAAGTCAAGTTACGACCAAATATCATATGATCAAATAAAAAATAGTTTCAAATAGACAATGACAATAGGCGGAGGATAAATGTATTGGCGGATCGACCATTAAAAATCGGAATTAGCCTTTAATATGCAAATATTTAACGTGTTCAAATACGTAACGTTTGTGTGGTAAGATGTTGCTTAAACTCATTCTTATTGTTTACAATCTATGAAGTATTTCATCAATTGAACGATGCAACGGAGCTCTTATTCCATATTTTAGTTCCTATTACGTATTTTAGCAACTTGTAAACTTAATTTCACATTATAAAGTTAAAAACTGTTAAGAAAATTGAATTAAAAGTTTCATTTATGCTGAGTAATGAGGCTCCAGATACAACTCACAATTTTATTGCTTTGAAATGGTCTGTTTAGAAAGGAAATATTTACGAAAACTTCATGCAAATAGTTCGAAATCCTTTCTCAGTTCTTTATATAATATAGTAAATACTATTAGTTTCATAATATGCGTTGCGTTAGGAATTAGAATACAAATTTCTATCACTAACTTCTTAAGTCCATCAATGTCTCACGGAGCTCCTGTTCGTAAAATTAATATCAATACTGATATAACTTCAATAACTGAACGATTTTTAGTTAACTTAAAACAAGTTGTAAATAAGTTTGTTGTACTACAGACCTTTTGAAAAGTGGTAATTTGAAAGCTGGACGTTTGAAAAGTTTGGATGGAAGTGGTGTACAGTTGAGTGAGGCGAACGAGTGGTATTTTGGTTAACGTCCCAGCGATCAAAGCAATTCGATTCCTGGCTCTTCGTCATTTTCACCTCAACGAAAGTTTTCACACGTTGTAGCTTTTTAAAAGACTCCCAAGTTATATTGTGTTACTATTATCTGTATTTTTTTAGAAGAAATCTTATCGCAAGTCCTTGACTGAAAATGAACCTGGAGTGATGGATGAAATGGAGGGGGTGTACGGTCGCCGAGACGGAACACTAACAGCAGGGTCATTGGGAGCTGCAGCAGCAGCGGCGGCGATGGCAGCCGCTCAATTTCAGTACGACGAAATGGAAGAAGACAGCTTTGAGGTGAGAAATGAAGAAAAGTTAGGCTATAAGTTTATTCGTGCTTCATTCAAGAGTTGGGTATAGTGTAGTAGCATCACACACAATTTTCAAAAGGTTTCGTCATCTAGATTTAGAAAACTGTAATCGATACTTTCTATATTATATTCACCCACGTCTTAGATACTTTATTACACTTGTGGATGTGCCGGTCACCAAAAGCATGACTACAAACTGCAAGTTCGTATTTGTGGATAGTGCGCCGTGAATGTCCTATTTCGTCAGCTGATCGTGACTAAACAAATGACCTCAAATCACATGGAGTTGTGAGGGAGTGAATATGAAGTTTGTTCTAATATCTTTCATTATTGTAACGGATGACTTCCATCTTCTATGACAATGCAAGGAGTTTCATTTCAAACGCCGTAAAAGATATTCTTAATGGATGGCGAATACGGGAGATCTTCTCACCCGACATATCACTTTCCGAAAATATTTTTTTACCATTAAGGATTATCAGGGCATAAGAATATACCCTGATAATTAAATTTGCTTTTCTATAGTTCTATGAAAACATGTTCAGTTATCAAAATACAAAATTGTTCATTTGCGTCCACATATGGGAAACTAAATGAATTTTACGATGCAATCTGTCCCGTTAACGAACTACTTATTTACCTCGACAGCGCAACCATTAAAAAAAAAATGACTCATAGGTAACTAGATAAAGACAGGAAAAATATATAAATGATTTCAAATGTGACCTTAGAGATAATTATAGAAATTTCAAGGTCACTTTTCATGTTTCTAGTCAAAATAAAATTTTCGATTAAAATAGCACAGCAAATTTTACTATCAAATATGTTTGAAATCATAGGGTCAAGATTACCTCCAAGATCATCCGAAAATTCCTGTTTTTCATTTTCTACTCACTCGAAGAATGGTATCTGATTGCGAGTTAGAGATTTGTTTGACTCTAACAATTTTTGTTGTTCCTCTTTACATTATGTGGCCAAGCTGGACAATATTTAATTTATAGATTTCACTTCCTGATTGAGGCATGGTTTATTTTATCATGTAATGGAAAGCTACAACTAAAGTTGCACTTGAAACATTGAATCCCTCTAATCTACGGATTTTCTCTGCATAGTATATTTCTCTTAAATTCGAAAAATCATTTTAATAATAATAAATTTATTGTCAAAAAACAGAACAAACTGCGTATGACCACGTGTAGGATAATAAACTAATTTACTCTCCGGAAGCAAGCAAGGGACCATCCCATCAATTCCGATCAAGGGCCCTAAGGCAGAGGCGGATTCAAAAATTTCAGCAAAAGTTCCTAGATAAGATAAAAAGTTAGCTGCGAGTTATAATACATATATAATGTCAATATGTTTGTAATTTAACGCAAATATGTTTGTAAATTTACATGTACAAGTTATTATCGAACTATAGATTATTCTGAGTATAGTGTTTAAAAATCATAAGAGTTGAAAAAACACTAAATTCACGATTTATTGTTACAATAAACACGCCCCTAGACAAAGCCTAGAGAACCTGTATAAGAAATCCGCCTCTACCCGAAGGAAAAACGGAGAAAAACCCGGGCCAGGATGGGGCTACAGAATTAATGTACACAACCGTGCCAAAGTTGAGTACACATAAAACTAAATTAATATGAGCCATACGGCAACACAATCATGCAAGAAAATAGTTTTTGAAATTGTTATAAGTTATTTAAAAAGTGCTACAGCAATGGCGTGATAAAGTACAAGACGAATTTAACTTTTATTAAAATCAATAAATTCTTTTACAGTGTAGAAGCACTGGTGCAGGAGGTAGTTTTTAACCGCGGATTTGAAGCTATTCAATTTCATAATGTCATTTATATTCTTGGGCAGGGAATTATATAGAACGATTCCCGAATGATAAGGTCCTTTTTGGCAAAGAGTGGTTGACACTCTAGGGCGATGAATATTATTACTATTGCGAGTATTGTGTTCGTGAACGAGACTGTTTCGTATAAAGCAAGGGTGGCACTTCAGTAATTCGGTCTTAACAAACACGACCGTTTCATAAATATAAATGCAGGGAAGTGTTAAGATATTTAATTCCTTGAATAAAGGTTTACAAGAGTTTCGGGGGTGAGATTTACAAATTATCCGAACTATCCTCTTCTGAATTCTGAAAGTTTGAATACTCTGACCGGAATTACCCCAGAAGGTATTGCCGTAACGTAAATGGGAATAAACGTTTCAAACTATACGCAACGGGAAATACGTGGACTAACTGCGGTAACTAAGTTTCGGAATGCGTAACACAATTTGCTTAATTGGGAATTAAGATTGTCAATGTGACAATTCCATTTGAGGTTGTCTTGAATATGGAAACCTAAGAATTTTGTATTCGTAACAGGTTTTAATTGTGTTCCGTTTAAAGAAAGAGAAACCTGGGGTAAAGATTTTGTAATACTATTGTGAAATGACATAGACACTGTTTTGTCAGTGTTTACAATGAGACGATTTGCATGGAACCAAGTCGAAAGGTTAGACAAAACTTTTTGAGCATTGGCGTGTTTACATAGAATAGTGTCATCAGCAAAAAGAACCATTTTGCAATCTGATGTGGATGGTGACATGTCGTTTACATACAATAAAAAGAGTATAGGGCCTAGAATTGATCCTTGGGGTACTCCGCAAGTAAGTGGCTTTGTTTCTGAAAGACAACGCTCAAGTATTTTATTTTTAGTATAGGATATTTCTACCTGTTGATATCTATCTTTTAAATAAGAAGTTAGCCATTGATGTGGAAGTCCACGAATGCCTAAAGAATGCAATTTGGAAAGGAGAATTTCGTGATCGATGACATCAACGATTTTACATTACCAACATAGTTCCCATCTGGAAGATTTGAGAGAGAAGGTATTTCACAAAAGTTTATCAATGCGCTGAGAGCAATATGCAATTTGGATAAGGCATGTCTTCATGAAACTTTTACTTCACGCATGGATTAGACTTCAGGAAATCTTAGTAAGTATTGGAGTAAAAAATGGACGTGTCACTTTAATGATTTAACGATTTAGCGGAGTATCTCCTTAGGGATAATATAGATACACCATTCACAGAAATCTCAGGGAGAACGATACCTTTACTACTTTTTGCAGACGACCCAGTATTTTTTTCTAAACCCATATTGGGGCTACCAGCGGGACTGGATTTTTAAAATCATATTCTGATAATAGAAAAGTAAACACAAATACAGACAAGAAGAAAATTACGGTGGGATTTTATAAGATATGGAATATGTAGATTCAAGCAGAAGACGATTTACCTACTAGAAGAAAACACTTACCTAGGAGTTAATGTATCTATGAACTTGAACTGTAGAGACATAAAGAGAGAGCAAAACGTGAGGGAATATTTGCATTGAACGAGGTACTGAAATCTGCTATTAATGTACCCGAAACATTGCCAAGACCATAGAAATGATGTTCACTTCATTAGATACATAGGTAATTTCACATGAGGTCGAGATTTCGGGAAATTCTATCCACTTTATTTTTAACCCACTAAAAAATGGATATGTAAATGATAATCCGAGAAGCACTGGAAAATGAGTAACAACAGGGGAGTTTGGAGAGATTTTACTAGATGCAATTTTGAAATAAAGAGCGGTTAATTTTTTTGGAGCTAAGTATAATTTGAGGAATGAAACTGTGAAACGTTGTTTTGGATAAAGTAGAGAAATTGATTGGGATGGAAGAATTAAAATACTATTATTAAATCTAAACCTTAGAAGCATGTGGGATAGTCAATTATCCGTAAATACTTACAGAGCAGATGTGAATGAAATGAATAGGTGTTACAAAATTAGAAATACAAATAACAGTTTTAAATAGATTCAAAAACGGTCACTAGTTCAGGTAGTAGTCGCAGGTCAATGGGGTTATCAGCGTTGGGAAAATGTATAATAAACATTTTTAAAACAGTTGGATTAATTTATAGAAGATAAAAAGGGATAAATGAAAGATAATATGGTTTCCGCAGAGGACAAGGCGGAGATAACAGACAAGTACGGACTGCGACTATCAGTAAATAAGATTAAAGCGATACGGTTTGTCCATTCTGAGAACAGAAGACGAGACCTCATATTAGGATTATATAGCAAGAAGGTAGATTGTGAAATAACATTTTTAAGGGTTTGTAATTGATGAAAATCTGCCAATTACAGAACACACAGAGTATTCAATTTAAAAAACTAAGAGAGAATATTATGGATCTTTGTGTGTGAGATTTAATAAAATATAAAAGGATTTAAAAAATTTAATGAAGACCGGAAAGTCGCAGTTCAATTAAATTTAGGACAAATAGGGCCAAGGGTTTGCGCATCGAATAGTAGAACGATACTTGCAACATATACAGCGGCCATGTCTTTTGAGGCAGGAAGAGCATATAAGACGATGTCAACGAGTGCACTTGAGAGACTAAATGCCTTTGGACTTACATGAGACAAAAATTAAACATCGACATATTTTGGCGTAGAAAGCGGAATTATGTTAGACACTGTTCAAAATGAGAAGGAAGAGAGGACAGATGATGAAAGCAAAGAAGTAGAATCATGGAAATTACGATGCGATAAAAACAAAAGGGAAGAGATACTTAAGCGTTTATTCCGAAGGTTAATTTTGTATTCAAGAGGAAAAAATTATGCAAATTGAATCCTTATTTAAAGAAATTTCTGGTTGGAAGAGAAAATTTAAATGCGTACTTGGATTTGTGGAAATCCAAGATGAGTATATACGTGAAGAGATATTTGAAAAGGTAGAAATTTTGTTATGGAAGGGTAAGATATGGGTAAAAACGGACCAGATCTTTAAAGAAGATTAATAAAACAAACCATCATCAATGGAGATAACTTTGTCACTAAGGAGAGATAGTATATAGAAAATTTATGATTGAAATAGGATAAAGATATTTTAAAAACAGAACGATAACAATATACCAATGTCATAGATAGTATATCTAGTGCCAGTTTCCCTACGGCAGAGATGGGATCAGACAGAAGTCTGGCTGGGGCAAATAAAAGAAGAATAGGAAAAAAGGAAATATAAGAATTGAATATGACAAGAGTCTTGCAATTGCATAGTAAATAGGTAAGGTGGTTAGACCAAGACCAAAGATATGGTCAAGAAATGAGAGGGGAAGCCATACGTAGACATTAAAACTGCGCGTTGTTCAGACTTTCTGGACGAAAACAGAAATAATCGAGAGTATTCTTAAATGACATATGCTCACTTCGCAAAGAATATAAAGATTGGATTAATACCCTATTGCAGTGAGTTGCAACAGAAAGTACGATTAATCTTTTTCTATTGGAGGGCAACTATGATAGACTGCGAAATGTAACGTTGTTTATCGAAGTCATGACGGATAATCGATCACCGGCAATGCAACCCCTTGGAACGTTCTTCAGTGTATGATAGTTAGAGGAAAGAGAAGCTATAGAATTGGTTATTTTTAGTTTCCAACGTTTCTTAACGAACACGCAAGTTGCCAAAAGATTGTATTATAGTTGTATTTGTGGTAACTGACCTAATACACACTATTTTATTTAATTGACATACATTTATTTAACTGTCCATGTATTGCAAGGACGTACGCGATTATGGTTGCGATGACGCTGCAACTGACATTAAAACTGCGCTAACTTCCCTGAGGGTGAATGCCAGAATATTGTAAGCAACAGTTCACGGCAACTACAGGGTCCAGTCACAGGTGAAGGGACCTTCAGACACGCCAATACTACGTTTTAAGTACACACTGTAACTCTATTGAAAATTGCAAATAGAAAACTTTTCAATTCAATATTTTTTCTAATGAATTACATAGATATTTTTCTATCCAGTTTTGGTTCACAAAATAAATTAATAATAAAACATGCATTAAGAATAGTGTTGGTGACTGATATTGTCAGGAGAGGACTGGATCGCTTGAGTAATGTGGTGTAGGGAGTACGCTCTTACCCTTGCGCAACCAAAATCATCAGCTGGTCCAAGTTTTATCTGCGTGGCTACCAAGTCACAAAGTGATAAACTCAGAGGAGACAACAGTGCTACAACTTGTTTATTGGTTGGTATCAAATGTTTCGTTGATATGTGATCATCATGCTCGGGTGGTAGGGAAGGAGGTGATTGCATTACCCCTCACTGCCTTCAAGTTAGCTACCGATAGTAACATGTTTTGTGATAACTTCCGACCAGGAGAAAATCTGGGAGAAAATGGTGTTGTGGTTAACACCCTTGTGCAGAAATTAGGAATCCCGGGATCGATTCCCGGCTTGCTGCCATTTTTACCTGACCGGAAATTATCCCATATCATGTCACGGACGAAATATATGCTGTAAAATATTTTGTTTTAACACATATTCTTACAGAAACGAGCCGTTCTAAACTCAAGTGATTGTTCCAGGGTCTGCATGGGCGACGCATCGGGACTCCGACTCGCACTGATTACGACGAGGAAGATGATGATTACGAACGCTACCGTCACCCTTCGCAGCGGGGATACACCGGTCAGTTCTACTCGATGGGAGCAGTCCGCTCGGGCTCAGATTCCAAGCATGAAGATGTGAACAGAACAAAAACTAACAAAGGGCAAAGGGAGTGGACTGCAGGACTGCAGCCATCCCTGTCCACCCTTTCAATTATAATATTAATTTTAGTGAGAAACATATTAAAGAAACGCGTATCGCGCAAGTTCGTTACTGAATTCCGAGTAGTTACCTGTTTTGCCGCATGAGAGTTATATGTCCAGAGTCCATGTGTCCACTTCCCCTGTGGTCTGTAGGACAATTTGGATAGTATAAAATATGACTCACGATTCTGCTTCCCTTCCTGGTTTTGCAAGCACTATGAGCTTTTCCAGTCCGCAAAGTAAGCACTCGGCGCGCTCATTTCTGAATACTTTAGATCAGGTGTGTCAAACTTATTTTAATAACGAGCCACGTAATGCGACTGGTTAGATTCCTGCGGGTCACATCACACAATAAAAAATATATATTTTGACGTTATAATGCAGGATTATAGGTAGAGTAATTAGAGCAACTTTAGTGAATTCATAACTTTCGTTAAATATTTCCTAATTATGAAGTGATGTCGTCTGCCATTCCAGCAAAGCTATCTTCCACCGTACTTTTTAATAATAAGATGTTTTGAAATGCCTGTACTTCTGGACAGTGAAATTTGGCATCATTCATCATATATTTCTCTATTAAAGAATCACTGATGAATGGTTTTGTTTGCATTGCTAATAAATAGCTTATTTCGTTATAAGACCTTGTTACCGTTTCATAAATTTTTTAAGCACTCCATAATAACTACCTAATGAGTTCTTCACTGTTTTCAATTTTTTTCTGTTATTTTTGCTTCAAAGCACAAAAATTGTTCTTCGATTAATAGTGTTTTAATGTCGCTTTATGTTGTATTCTTTCATTTCTTTGCAAATCTTATGGTCCACTTGCAGGAAAATATAGTTTGTTTGAAATTTTCTTCCCTCTTCATCATTCTTTCGTTTTTATTTAGCGATGAAATGGGTTTTTCATTAATAAAAATCGGACTTAAGATTTATCATATTGGAAAGATATCATTATTATTTATGTATAATAATGTCATATACCTTTTCATTTTCCATCTTTTAATTCAAAATTCAGTTTGGCATTGCATAGCTTAAATTTCAGCTCAAGCATCCGAATGAATATGTAACTACATGCTTGAGATCAATTTTAAATTCTCTTATTTATTTATACTATTTAATATTAACAATACTAATAAATTGAATCTTGGTCACTTTCTAAAACCACCCCGTGATTGTCATTAAGGGGTTTTTCTAGCTTTATTTTCGTTTTGGTCTTTTTTAATGCGTCGCTCCAAAAGACGTTGCTCGTCCCCACCACTTGGATGTGAATTTGTCTCTTCTATCTTATTATGCATAAATCGTATAAGTATTATTATTGATTTGTTTGTTTCTTTTTTTGTGCCGGGTACCTCATCACATAGCCATTACCAGGGTTTACATCAATAACCTTTATAATCTCTTCCTATATCCTAGTTATTTCTTAAATTTATTCCACTCATCTCGTATACGTATCTTTGGGTAATTATTTTATATATTCTACATCAATCAATCGTGTTGTATTACCTGTAGTATACACGTTCAATGTCCCCACAACTTCTTTCACATCCATGCACACATCCTCTTTCTTCTCCGAACCTCTTGAGATAGTTACCACAGTATAGTAAAAGTTATCTTGGTCTCCATGTCTAAATTCAAATCGTTGTATTGCGATAATGGATAGAATAATTAAACATGTTGTTATGCGGCATAAGAATCCCGACCATTCACGGCTAAATCCGTGCTCAAATTCATCTGTGTTTATGTTCATAATTATCTAATAAGGAATTCCGACAATACTTCTATATATTATGCACAGTTCCTGTTATGTGAATTTCATCCCAATATTTTCTTTAATCCTTTTCTGTAGGTATACAAATTTTTTATCTATAATATCCCTTGACATTAGTTCCAATCTCCCTATAATTTTTTAGTATAATTACTTGTATATTTCATGAGAGTTTCTGCTCCGGGTTCTTATGGTCTGGAGCGGAGGGTGTGGTCTTTCCTGATTGATCGTGTTCGGGGACGAATAGGAGGTGGGGTGCTGCGAATAGAACGAATTGGAAGACGGAGGTTTGGGTGATGAAGAGTTCGAAACACCGAGCGCCATGGAAGAGTGCAGTTTGGGTGGGAAGGTGGAGCCGGAGATAATAATGGAGTCCAGTTCAGGTGGAGAGTGTGATTGTGAGAAAATATCTAATCCAAGTTCAGCTGAGATTCAACCCGTCGTCTCTGTTAATGTTATTAAGATATCTGACTATGTTGATGGCCTCTTCGATCAACCGTAGCTACCAGCGGTCTTCACCCACCATGTCTCTGTTGATGTCAAACTCTCATCCTCGCACTCTCCACCCGGATCGGACTCGACTATTACGTCCGGTTCCACCTTCCAACCAAAACAATTCCCTTCTATGACTTCGGTGTTTCGAACACTTCCCCACACAAACCTCCCTCTCGTCCGAGAACCCCTCGATGGAAATCGAGGAGGGATTTACGCCAGCGAGGAAGATCTTCCGACCCAAGCCATCTACCGATCAGCGGCTTGTGGCCCTGTCAAACAGGTTTGCTCCACTGAGCAAGCCTCCCACTATCGAGGCGGTTAAAAAGGATATCTCTGTAATTAATGACCCTCTTATTAATATCGTGAGAGATTCACGTATTAATTCAGGTTCGGCAGGTAGTCAGGACAAACCAACAGGGAGCGATTCATCCATCCCCATCTCCTGTCCCTCCCACACCACCACCCCTCCAACCACTACAGGTCGAGCCATTCAAGGCAATGGTCGCAAAGGTGGCGATATTTATATCGAGAATGTGCTCGACACGAGAGAGTTGGTGTGCGTGCTGCAGTCCGTGTCAAAATCTCGGTTGACGGGGAGGAACACCCGTCAACATTTTATCGTTCACGTGAACGACTTCTCCGACCACAATGCGGTGGTCAACAAATTGCGAGTCCTCCAGAACGAGGACCCGAATACTTCCTTCTTCTTTCATCGGGTCACAGAAGAACGTCGACACCGACTAGTGATTCGAGGCCTTCAAGCGAATGAAGACCTCGAGTCGCTACGATCCGACATCGAGAGCCAGGGGGTGAAGGTTTTTCACCTCAGCGAGCTCCAAAAGAAGAACGGTGAGGGGCGGATCCACCTCGGTTTGTACGTAGTGGAAATAGCACATTCTTCCGTGCAAATCGTCAAAAATAACATCCGTTACTTGGGCAACGTCCGCGTGACATTTGAGGAGTGCCACCGACGTGAGTGGATTGCCCACTGCACGAGGTGTCAGGCGTGGGGTCACACCCGTAACCATTGCGGGCGTGAAGATGTCTGCCCACTGTGTGCGGGTCCTCATGGCCTGTCTCAGTGCTCCCCGAGGCCGACTAAGCTCACCTGCAATAACTGTGCAGGTGACCATTGTGCTTCCTGGTCGGGATGCCCGGCTTTCTTAAAGCTCAAAAGAAGACGGGCTGAGCAAGTCGCTCGAGCACGAGAAAACAGGGACGTTGCTATGGCAACGCGTAGAGCGCAGGCCACCGTGCGCCCTACGGTTACATCTGCCTCTGCTCCGCGGACTATGTCGGCATCCTTTGCCGTCATTTTGCAGGGGAAACCACACTTGCCAACTTCCCCGAATTTCTCTCTTCCTCTTCAACACCATCTACCGCATCTCTCTTCAGCGGCTTTAATCCGTCTGACTTTCAGACAATTTCCCAACTTATTGATCTTCTCAAAAGTTTTGACCTGCGCGCCATTTTAGACGCGGCAAAACAGGTCCTTCCCATTCTTTCCGCCCCCGGCCCATTCCTCCCCAAGGCACTCGCTGCCTTACAAGTTCTGTCCCAACTCTTCTAAATGGCCCCCCAA
>NNCF01131415.1:804956-820764 GCA_002313205.1 Laupala kohalensis | reverse complement strand
CTACGCCGCGGCGGTACAGCCATCGCTATTCGGAAATCTATTCCACACACTCGTCTTCCAACCCCTCAACTAACCTCCCTTGAAGCCACGGTCTTGGAATTTGGCACTCCAAGGGGCCCAATCATTCTGGTGTCTGCATATCGGAGGCCTAACCAATCTCTCGACAGTGCGGATCTTGACTCTCTCCGAGGCCTGGGTGACTGCATCGTTATCGCTGGTGATCTCAACTGCAAGCACACCGACTGGTGTTGCAACGTCAGTAACACCGGCGGTAGTGCCCTGGCACTCTATCTTGACCAACANCCCACTTAATCAGACAAGTCCCCCACGACATCCTAGACATTGTCCTTCACTCCTCGACCATCCAAATCACCACCCCTCACCCCCGTTTCGAACTGACATCGGACCATCTTCCAATCGTTTTCTCCTCATACCTTGGTTCCTTCCTTCACGACTTTAAACCTGCCCCAGACATCAAGACGGACTGGAGAGGGTTCACCTCCCGGCTTAGCCGGAAGGTGGATTCCCACCTACCACTCAACTCACCGGACGAAATTGACCGGGCCATTTCTCACGCCACAAACCATATACTGACTAGTTTTCGACAATGCAGTTCCTTTACTTCAAAAACGTCTACGCACCCTGACACTCCCTCAGACATTCTTGCTCTGGTGCGGGAACGTCGTCGTGCACAACGGCGATTCTACCGCACTAGAGATCCTTCTGACAAGGCCCACTTCCTTCACATGCGACGGATACTTCAAGACCGACTTCGTGACTTCCATGCCCAACAATGGCAAAACTATCTTGCCCGGGCCAACGTTTCTTCCTCTGATGACGTGTGGAAGATCCAGAAGACCCTCCGCAACCCTTCCACTGCCATCACCCCTCTCCTTATTCCTGGTACGCGAAATCCCACCTACGACCCCGCCAGGAAAGTTGAGATCTTCGGTGATATCCTTGAGTCCCGTTTCTCTCCTCCTATTATTGCACCCCACCTCTCTTCACTGACCACTCTTCTACCCCAGTTGTCTCCTATCACCTCCGACGATGAGTGGACCTTGGGTGTCTGGGAAGTGAAGGACGCACTGAAGAAAATTAACATCAAGAAGGTGGGTGGCTCCGACAAGCTCCGTGGCGTTTATCTTCGCCATCTTCCTCACAACGCTATCCTTCTTCTCACGAATATTTTCAACTCATGTCTCTCGCTAGGGTACTTTCCTCTTCCATGGAAACATGCCACCTTAATTCTTATCCCTAAACCAGGGAAAAATCTTCGGGACCCTAATAACTATCGTCCCATCAGCCTTCTATCTCTTCTTGGTAAACTCTTCGAGCGCCGCATCCTCACCAAACTCACCCCTGTCCTTGAATCCACTCAAGCCATACGTCCTACCCAATTCGGATTCCGGCGCAACAAGTCTGCAGCTCTGCAGACGTTGCGTCTGGCTCACGAATTAGCCCCAATCCTTTCTCGGAGAGTTGCAATTCCAGCTATATTCTTTGACTTCTCTTTCGCCTTTGACACTGTCCATCATGACTTACTCCTTCACAAAACCAACTCCCTAGTCCCTCCCGTTTTCCATCACCTTTTGCGCAGCTACTTATCCGGGCGAACTTTTCAGGTCCGTTACAATCGTTCCCTCTCCACCGTCCGCCCCATCTGCGCTGGGGTTCCCCAAGGTAGTGTCTGGGCACCCACTCTTTTCTCTCTGTTTCTTCATGACCTTCCTGACATTCCTCGGCATGTTTCCGAATTTCTTTACGCGGACGACATCGCGTATGCGGCGCGCGCGCTCACACTTCCACTGGCTATTTCCAATCTTCAATCTGCTTCTTCCCGCCTGGAAACTTGGAGCACCTCCAATGGGCTCACCTTGAACCCCTCCAAGTGCCAAGCAATTATTTTCACTTTCGGCCAACCTTCCAGTCAACCTTTTCAAAACCTGCCGTCACTCAAGGTCAAGGACACCACTGTGGACTGGTCCACAAGTGTCAAGTACCTTGGGATTACGATGAACAGGAAACTTCGCTGGCAAGAACAAGCCAAATCTGTCTCTTCCAAAATGAACAGCGCGCTCGCTCGTCTTTCCCCTATCTTCCGAAATCGCAGGATCCGGTTCCAGGTGAAGCTCCGCATTTATAAAGCGTGTGTTCGCAGTCTTGCGCTCTACGCCTGCGAAACCTGGGCCACCACTTCTCGGAAAAACCATCATCGACTTCACGTCATCGAGAACCGGTCTCTGCGGATGGCTGTACGACCGCCGTTGGGCACTCGCAATTTCCATCTCAGACTTATTTCAAAACTTGACCCCATCACTAAAATTATCTTCAATCAATCTCAGAAAAACCTCCGTAAGGCATTCCACGACCCCTCCCCTGACATCCATTTTAAAATGTTCTACCGTCATCTCAGACGCAGGGTTAATCCAGCAGCTGTTCGCAGATACCCTTCTGATATTCTTCAACTGTCCTATCACACTTTTGACCCCTAAATTTTTTTCCCTTCACCTTCTTAACACTTAATACTCTCATAAACCATCTATACTTCTACCCCTCTTTCCTCTTACTCCAATCCCTAAAGAGTGCCTAAGTCGCCGGTTGCCGGCGGACATGGCACTCTAAATTGTTTCAGGAGGCCTTGTGATGCATAAAACCGTGAGACAATCAACGATGAGCGCCCTATGGCGCAGGCGTGGATCCATTCTTAAACATCCAAGATTGAAACCTCCCTCTTCCATTACCTTCGATTCCCTTCCGAAACCGGAGCATAACGAGCAAAGAATTAATACCCTACAGAAGGCCACAGGAAGATAGCCGAAACGTTGACATTCAACGCGGCGATTCCTGGACAAACAAGTCTTGTGTGCTTATTTTTTATTTTTGACTATGATTCTCGTCCTTTCCCCCCCCCCTCCCCTTCGACAACTATATTGTGACCCTTTCATATTATTCGATCACTTTCATTACGAATATTTATAAATCACTTTTTAAAAATTAAAAAATTAATCACTTTTAAAAGTTAATTGAGTAAAACGTTTATTGAGTTCATTGTCCATAGCAAATGTTCATTACCTACGGAATGGTGCAATGCGGAAAACACCTCGTGGTGCCACGAAGTCGTTTTTCCGAAGCAACACTATCAATCAGGAATGGTGCAAATAACTGAAAAGGTATCCGGATAACTTATGGTTCGCGTCCATCCAGGGAAAATCACAGTCGGAGACTTCCCCGCTACATATTCCCTTCCTCCATACAATATCCTCTTTACCGTTCAAAAACCCGACTCGCTCCTCAGCGTTCAAAAACCGTCTCACCACATCTTTTTCCGCAAACTGAGCCTCTACCCTCACGCTCTTCCTACACTATCTTCTAATCTCAGTAATGCCAATATTCGCTCAAAAATTAACAAAGAATTTCGATAAAAATTTAATTTTTGTTACAATATGCTCATCTGCGTCATAAACTCTGTTCGCAGGGTTTTCGAGGAATAGCAATTCGAATGATTCGGATAAGAAGAGCTCGTCCAAAGATAACGACCAAGATTGTGCATTAAAGGGACTGGAAAAAACTCTACGTCTACCAGACGATCCAGAAAAGTGAGTTCCTGTTAACTACAAACAATTATAAACAATGGTCTCAATAAGAGTGTACTCATAAATACACTAGGTCTATAAATATTGGAGGAGAGAAAAAAATTCACTTCAGAGTAATCGATGTCTAATATATGTTATACTTCAAAACTTACACATTAAAATTAACAATTAAAAATTTACGCTTAATATATTTCATTCGTTTGACAAAATGGCTTTCCGGGCCACCATGAATCTAAAAAGATATAAATAGCTGTGTCGAGTATTGATTCCGGCCTATTGATACATATTGATAGTTCTCATTTCAGTTGAGTGTTAACTACTAATGATGTAATTTAATCCTAAGCAACTAGCTTTCACATGATTGAAATCCTAAAATCATCGGTAATATTTTTTGCACACCCAAGTTTCAGATGAATACCACATTTATTACGAGGAATAACAGGAGGACGAGAAATAATCTTGCAAAATTACAGTATGTACAATAATAGATTGTCATCATGACTGTATCGGAAATTTACTATATTTAACTGCAAAATCGTAGATTTCAGGAAAACCCTCAGGTATAACATAGCTCCAATAAGAAAAATAGTATTTTCCGACGGCGCTACACGACATGTTTTTCATGACTAATGAGGTAAATTACATTCTCTGAAAACAGTTTAGACGGTATATGGGTGAGAAAGTAGCATTATTTAGTGGCGGCGAATCGTCGTTGAAGTTGAAGAATAGGATTTTCGGATCAGAGGAACATGTATTTGAATGACTCATTTATTAACATAATTTGAAATCCGAAGATAGCATAGTCCCCACAATGGAAAAACAAAAAATGATAGAATACGGTGATAAAAAGTCTTTTAAATAGGTAGAGTGTATGAGAATCAAGTATTCAGAAATCCAGCGAGATGTGCCGCAGAAATTTAGCGACGTTGGGACGTCGACCCCGAAAATAGGGATATGATGTTGAACGGTTGGTCCCGCTTCACAATGTTGTGAGACATACATATTCAAAATGGCCGTTTCAGATTCCTACTAAATACAGAATTAGCTGGCGTCGAATTTGAGGAATGTCCTTCCCACCACCGATTCTTTGTGAATCTAAAGTTTGATTCTCGCGGAGGTTGCTTCTGTGTTAGATTAAACGCGAGCCGTGACAAGGAGTGGAGGTTCCTCCACGCGAAACGTTAGCTATCAGAGTCAGAATATGATTGATTTCCAAGTCAGTTAACATGTGATCTGTCTCCACTTACACTTACGAAATTAAAACAATAAAAATAACACAGTAAGAAGAAATATGAAAATCTGTCGGGAAGTTTTCCAGGTAAACAGGGACTGCGAATTTATGTTCTAGACAAGAAAGTATGACAAGTGATACTTTAATCATGTTACGTCGAATGAAAATGGTAGACGGGACCGGGATTCGAACCCGGGACCTTGAGCTCTACGCGCTCATGCGCTTACCGACTGCGCCATCCCGTTCGCTTCTCGGGTCCGTCTATCATTCTCATTCAACTTGTGAAACCCAAAGACCTCTGACCCATTTTCCCGTGAAACCCAAAGACCCGTCTACCATTTTCATTCGACGTAACATGATTAATCTGTTACCTGGCGGTGAGGTTCACCGCAATCTAGGAGATTTCTAAGTGATACTTTGTTTTACGTAGAATGTTTTATCGTTTATTGGATGGCAATACTACTATAATTTATGAAGATATAAATAAACCCAGAATTAATATTTCTTATAATACCTCCAAAAAGACAAAAACAAGAACTATCAAAATTGTACATGAGATAGACTTGTATCTATTAACGTCTACATAGTATAAGACTGAAGATATTTGCGTATGATGGACCAAATTTTAATTTCTTTATTATTCCTCTGATTTGGTAATGTTTTTAGTTTTAAACACTTTACTTCTAATAGTTCACCTTCCAATAGATAAAAGTTTGCTCTATTCAAAAGATAAGAAATTTATTCGTTCTAAGATATCGAATCTCTAACAGTATTTTTCAAACTCTCCAATTGTGTAACCAATAAACTACTTTAGAAAGTTCAAGGAGCAAACATCCTATAGCGACAGGTTTGTTAAAACTCCTTTTGCCGTATAAAATCAATATTATTCTTGTGACGTTTCTTTCTTGGAATTATACTTAGTGTCTTCGAAAAAATTTCTAAAATATATTCTGTTTTCAGATCTGAATCCATGATGTACAATTCAGTTTTTACCAGATAATCCGTGTTAGATTTAACTGCAAAAATACACTAAGTGAAACTCGGTTAGTAGAGAATTAGATGTTATCCCATCGAGCACCAGTTGTATAGTGATAGATGTCTGCGATCGAAAATTAGTCGTCTCCAGCCACCTACAAAATGTCGTCTTTTCTTCTATTTAGCAATTTCATTGGCTTAATATGATCACTTTTTCTTAATATGTGTACCAATGAGACCTTATCGAAGAAGACTATTAATGAAATCCATACAATAACTCAAACTTGACTCCGTGTGTTAGGAGTCAGTGCCACCTACAAACATGGAATAGCAAGTATATATGAATAATGATATTTATGAACATTACCTATTTTAGTGCGGAATTGATAAATTTCGTAGCGTCACACAATTAGAACAATTCATTTTAAGAATAAAAAATTAAAATTGGTCACAAAATTTATTCAATGTTGTGAAAGAAAGAACACCTCTTAAACATGACATTTCATATATTTTACGTTAATATTTTGTCAACTCAACTTCGTTAGAATAAAAATTTTGTCCCTGTTTCATGTAGAAAATTGATGAAATTTCTTTGGCAAACTATTCGTATTACTCATATTATTTGTTTGCAATTCTTCCGTAACAAATCTCAAAGATGAAAAAAAAAATTACCAAGAAGCATGTAAAAATTAGCGGATGACCACTTGGAGGAATGAACATATGATATATTATTGAAGAGTTTCTTTCCATTCAACGTTAAAATTTAAGGCATGTTCAGATTTTACTAAAAAAAATTGCTGTAAGAAAACCCGAGAATGCTAATTTATTTCTGGAGCATAAGCATACATATAAAATAAAACCTAAATTATTGCTCTCCAATAGCAACGTTGGCGAGCCCTAAAGCACCTTCCCCCAAAAATAAAGAAAAAAGCAAAGTGAGGTTTGGTCTTCGGGTGTAGCCCACGCGAACACTCATTCAATTTCCTCTCAGGCGATTATTTGTGTTGAGGTAACTATTTGAACACAGGCATATGCTCGTGACAAAAGTGTGTCAATACTGTACTAATATCGAAGATATCGATGGGTAAGTGATTTTGATTCTTGGAACATTCGTCTTGCTCTGCGCATGTGCGGAGGTGGTGGTGGCGGTGTGGTCGCAGGGTGACGGGATGAAGGAATGTAGGGAACTGACAGTATCGGGACCCATGTGGTTCCTATGTTGATAAACAGACAAGGTGTGAAGTTTTCTTTTGACTGAACGGGTACAGAAACGAGGAAGACTAAATCCGTTATCTTATTACTCGTGTTATTTCACTATGTTGAAATCGACATTTATGAAGTGTCATTGTTAGAGCGGTGTGGGTTTCATATTTTTGTGAAACTGGTAAAACACTTGAACTATCATTGATTGTCAACAGACTTTTGAAAGGGTAAAAACTATGCATTAGGAAGTTTTGTGTTTTTTTCGGTAACTTGTAATTTTGAAGTTGACGGGTATTATAATTTTGTAAATGTCCTTTATTTATGTACAACCAATTGTGAAAATTGGATTTTGTTAAAGTTTATTTATGAATATTGTGGGATAATGAACACCACAAGAAACCACGGAGACTAGATTCGTGGTACAATACAGTTCTCTTATACAAAATTTCTCATAGAATCTGAACATCAATTTACAGTTGCCAACTTCCAATTTCGAGAAATTACGAAAACCGTGATTAATGCATAAATCTCATAGTTTAATTAAACTTTTACCCTAAAGAGGTCGATACCAAAGGAAATGATTTTTTTCTAAAATGTTGATGTAAAGAGATATTTTTGAAAGATAAAAATATTTAATGTGTTAGGGTTTTGAGATATTTGGAATTTAAAAAACGATTTGTCTAATTTTTTTAATTTCCCGCTAAAGGAAGTGTTTGATTAGAAAGTTAGAAGCGTAGTTGCATTTGTCGCAAAATTTCTAACGAGACAGATGTTTATTGTAAATAATTTTTTAAAAAGAAATTTGCGCTAGAGAAGCGATAAAATAAACATTTTTTAAAAAATATTAATCCATACAACCCTTGCTCATTTGACATGGAATTTCACATTATGTCATCCGCTGGTCCGAGTTTGTCCTGGTAAACAAGATTCTTCTCTAATAAAAAAAGACTCGAAATAAAGTGATTACGTACTATTACCACTTCTTCATGAAAGAAATGGTATCTGTACGTAAATGCTCAAGTTTTATTTGTAGAACGCGCAAAGTAAAACTGACCCGAAAAATATTGACACGTAATTGACCCTTGTTCATGAATAGGAAAATTGTCTGTAGGGGGAATGTTTGAAATGGACACCGTTGACATCGATGCAGCGCTGCACACGAATTGCGAGACATGCGTAGCGGCTCAGCTTCAAGGATAGCAGCAATAACGTTTTCACTTTTTCTGCTGTAGCTCTTCCAGGATTATTTGAGTACATCTGACCCTTCAATTTACCCCACAGGTAAAAATCACAAGGAGAGAGATCAGGTGATCGAGGTGGCCAGGAAATATTTTACTGCCTCCTCGAAATGTCCTCTCCTCACCGAACATCTCACGCACTCGTGGCAAGGTACTCAATGCGGTGTATGTTGTTGCATCGACGACATTACATCATTTCCTGTAAACGCTGTAAGTTCCTGTTCAGGAGGGTCAATTCCGTGTCAGGATAAAAATTCTTTTCCGGGACAGTTTTATTTTGCCCACCTTGTAAATAAATGCCAGTTGAAGTCGTTGATTACAGTTTCTCGTTGAGTGATATCCTTATATTAAAGAATATAACAATTTTTATATTGTTAATTCCGATTAACAACAATTGCATAACAAAAACAATATAACCCATAAATTTAACAATGTGTGCAGAGTCGAGTCATGAATTGGGACAACGCGCAGTGAACCAGGATTGCTTTAAAACAGCGCATAGGATTTTTACAGGATACCTTTCGTTGCCTAACTTGGAAGGCATAATTAATTATAAAAGTGCTTCACATGCAAGTGTACTTCGAAAATTTAAGGGGATGTATAGGGTTGAAAATTTTTTATTAATGTTTTCTGCCAATTATAAAGGTATCTGAATCACGAGTCACAAACCGAAGAAAGATATGTGTGGATTCCTGATTCCTTTTTTTTCTTTCATTTTTTAACGCTTATTAAAACAAGTGGCATTCCTTCTGATGGAAGAGGTTGCAGAGAAATTTAATTGATCTTAATACCAAATGAAAACAGCTTTTAAAACCTGAAAGCATCGTTATTGGCATCTTGTGGCCCAAAAAGTTACGACATTTTGAATAATAGGAATTTTCACCGGTTTTTAATTGGAGTATTAATTTTCACAAAAAAAATGGGAATAGAGAGCTTGAATTTTGAACGGTACACATTATTCAACACAATTTTTTTCATTCGAAACCCTATACTCTCGTATTTAGGATTTCCGAGGCTCAGACAATCTTAATTTTAAATGTTTAATTTTTTGTTGCGACACGCGCTTTCCCAGTCTTTCTGGCTCATATTTTTAAAAAATATTTTAATTTTTCATCTCGGTCCCGCTTCACAAGAACATTACCCAGGTTGTAAATCTGCCTTTTCATTCACTTCCCGTATCTCTTTCGTTCTGGCTCAAAGTGTAACAAACTTAATTACGTGGGAATTTTTCTTCAGGTGCCACATCATGTTTAGCAGCTTAGCGATGGGAGACACGATACCTTAAGATAGTTATTAAAAAATTACCTAATTAGGTTGCCTACAATAACACTCAATATTTCCATGAGTGGTCAGTACCATGTTTACATTTCTTTTACGTGTCTGAATAGTGATATTTTCGTATGTTCTCGAATATAAAATTTTCTTAAGTCTTAGTATTTTTCTCTTTTTTGAAACCCACTTCTTATTGGGTTGTTTTGTACAGAGAAATATTTTCTGAACAACGAGAGCGAGACTTTGTTGATTTTGTGTTTCAGGGTGAAACTATATATTGCAAGAGTACTTCAAAGATTGCAACAAGTTCTTCTACAGGGCACCAAACGGAACGCCTGATAATAAAAAACCAGTTGAAATTTCAAGGGTACGACTAGCAGATTTCTTCAAACCGTCCTTCCAAAAGTGACAATTGCTTATTACTTTATCCCCTATTCTTCCATCATATTACTGCGGTTTATGTATTTAATTAATTTACAATTATGTTTATTATTATTATACATCATATTTACGTATTTAATTAATTTTAAATATTGAATTTAGAATTTGAACACAAGACAGGTGTCTTCCATTATTTTTTTTTGAAGTTATTCATGTAAGGAAAGGAATATTAAGTATTGACGAAATTGTTGAGTATCTGTAAGAGGTTTTACGAGGTGCAACATATAATTTCAATGTGACTTTTTATAAGGAAATTAATTTTCTTCTTATCTGCTCAGGTGAATTTTTATTCATCAAAATTTCTCTTATTTATGTTTGTGTGCTTCAAGACATATTAGTTACTTCATAAGAGAATGTGTCCTACAATATCTGAACTAATAATAATTAATAACAATAACAATAAAATAATAATATCTGGACAAATGGATAAATTCAAGTGTTTCTTTACTTTCTTTCACTAACTAGTTGTACCTTAAAAGTCTTAAACAGTGATATTTCGTTTTGTGTACTATTCATAAAACTGATATTAATTATGGGTCAAGGAAAGCTGACGCCAAGTATTGTATTTGCAAGTATTTTGACCTGTACTTTGGATAGCAAGATACTTTTATGAGAAACCTATAAATATATAAATAAAGATATTTATTATGATGCTGAAGATGAAACAAATTAAATCAAATGTTTTGTTCCAGGATTGCTTATTATGTATTCTATAATTACTCATGTAATACATCAAGTTTTCATAACGAATGTGTTTTTTGATGTTATTTGACCTGGCATTGAGAGGAAATAAGAGATGTTTTCTGGAGTGTGAAGATGAAAACTGTGTGGTTTGTTGAAGTTGCATACATTTATAATTAGTTAATGTAATCAATCTATAGTCTGGAATTTTTAGTGTCTTCTTTAACTGCACACTTCTTTAATTTTCTAATACAAATTTTAGAAAAATTGTTATTTTAACGCAGTAAATATGCAAATAAACGTCTTTAATCAGTAAGTGACCAAATACTGTCAGGGTGTGATCTGAAAGCATGCGTTGTAAATATGAATGGCTTCCGTTCGCTAAGGCGCTAAACCTACTCAGTTCTTCAATTGGGAGTTACTCCCTTTCTCTGCTTTATACTGAGTAGTTTTATGATTGCTGTTTAGTATATGTACTTCGGTGCAAATGAACATTTTCCATCTACACTTTGACGCAAATCACTTGAAAACTCTTTGACGTGACGTGATTCAGTGCTTAATGAGGTCACAACAATCGAATTCTTTCTTAAGGAGAATGTGTTTCTTACTCAAAATAAATACTTAAAATTAAAAATTTCCATATTTTTTAATTTAATGTTTCATTATGCACCTAAAGTATTTATTACAAATTACACACCTAAAATATGTGTCAAATTAGAAGACTTTACAGCTAGTGGTCCAGTCAAATTGTCATCAAAATTGCTAAATGGATACTAATAATATGGGAGAGCTTGACCCTTATAACGTATTAAAAATAAGCTCACCCATTATATTATAACGTATTAAAAATGTGGTACAAACTACTTTCCTAAGCATATATTTCTTCCGTGTACCGACACGTGTAGATATGAATTACATAATTAAGGTATCACATAATTTCTTAAGGTTTCCCAACGAAAGTTTGTGCCACCGGTGCCGCCATATTGAAAAAGAAACGGTTAATTTTTTGGACATTTTTAAGTTCCCGCCAAATATTTTTCCAAAGCATTTGCCGGACGAAACCATAATATCTATACTTTTTAAAAGAAAACTAAATTTGCTTAGGTGAACATATTTTCATTTTTCTGTCTTGAATAATTTTAGTGTTACAGCTCTTCAAAATTTGACAAAATTGTTGGAGATAAAATCATCAGCAGCTTTACATCTCCCTCACTTTGGGAGCAATATCACTTTTTTTTAGGTGATGGTAATACAATGACAAGTACTAAAAGATCAATATCTTATTCAAGTTCGAATATTTTTTCTTGAGAGGCTGGGTAGGAGGAAATGGCAGTGTTGACATTTAATACATCTGCGTTCTAAATTGGCAGTTCCAATTATACTAAAATATTTCTCAGTTTATCCTTCAAAAATTGAATGAAGTGACTTTTTTTGTTTTCGTTGGCAATACAATAATTTCTTTAATAATATTCTACCAATATCTTCTATTTTCTCTGATATTTTCTTTTCTCTTATCCATATCTTGTTTTTCCTTGTTTTTTTTCTCTTTCCAAATCGTGCACTGTATGTAGTTCTTCGTCGTGTTAATCGCACCCCTTAATAATCCTATCTGCGTTATAAATTCTACATATTCTTGATACCTGTACTTTGCCTTAATTAGTTGGCTCATATCTTGCATTGGTTGCTGTCCCATTTGTTTTATAGTTTTGATGCATTTTGCTCTCTCTCTCTGTCTACCATGCAACGGACAGTCCCACATGACATGATCAGGTGCTTCTAGTCCTTTCGAACATATACAAATACCATCTTCTTTTATACCTATTCTCTGCAGGTAGCTTCGGGAGTTTCCATGTCCTGTTCAAAATTCAATGTTCAAATACAGTATGAATGTTCGAGAAGATGTACTGAAATTGCGAACAATATTGCAAGATAAAAAACATGATATTATAATATTATGAACACAAATGCACGCTCTCGCTTGTGGGGAGATAAAAGAACAAACAACAGGGGACAAGACATGGAAAAGTTTATAATAAATAATAAATTAGACCTGATAAATGTTATTGGAGAGAATACATTCGTTGGATCCAGGGGAGTGTTGATAATAAATTTAACAATGGCAACAAGATTAAGGAAAGGAAAAATATGGAACTGGAAGATATGTGAAGGGGTACAGAATGATCATGTAGGATCATGAATTACTGAAGGGAATAGAAAAGGAAGAGAATAAGAGGAAAAGAGATTGGAAGGCACTCGAAGATGACCAAGAAGTATTGCAACAAATTAAATTACAAGTGAAGAAACAGAAAACCATAGAAGATAAAGTGGATACCTTCCAATTAGCACTACTTCAATTACAGAAGAAGCATAGAGTAGTGACAAACCAATTACGAAAAGGCAACGTTGTTGGACAAACGAACTAAGTGTGGGAACCACATATCATACGGTGCACGCCATACATACGCTCCTCATAATGCCCACGCCCCATCAACCAGCTCGCACGCATAAAGTAGTTGATGATGCCACTCCATGCTGTTCCAATGAACAAAAATGCACGCATTCGCCATACATGTTTACGTCCACCAGTGTTTATAAACAGAACACAGCCTTCTGCATCAAGAACATGGCCAATGAAATCCAAGGCCCGCAAATCCTACACAAGGAACCGTAAACAAACATAAATGCTCTATGCAAACATAAATGTTTTAGTAAATGAATTCTATGCAAAGACCTGCGTACAAATGCACGTAGTAGACACATAAATAATCACTTCATAACGACCTCTGCAAGACCCGTCCCTTGAAGGGACGTATCAAGTTTAATATGACTTAGATTGTCAGATGTCCTTATCCTGAACCCGAGACCCTGACAACCTAATAACTATAATCACGCTATGCCTGTCAGAGTTCACATCGCTCACTGAGACGCTACAAGTGAAACTTAGCCGAGAATACGTTCCAAGCTGAACCTCGCACATATCCTGGCAGCTGAGATCCTAAATACGCATTCTACGATTCGAGGAGCTCATTCAAGCGATCCCGAAGCGAATATTCGATTCTACGCTGAACTTCAACAACGCTGAAATCCGGAGACTTCATACCAATGGAACACATCTCCAAGCCCCATCAGCACTGAACCAGCGGTCTTCAAGTCCCGACGTCGAGCCTTGCACATCGACACCGCGGACGCTACACTCCCGGAAGGCAGAACAACCCGTTACTGCCCACACCGTTCTTGAAGTGTATAAGTGAGAGATCTAGCCCAAGCGGCACATTAATTACACCGTACGTCATACGGTGTTAATTCTAATAAATCGTTACGCTTAGAAAATCTAAGTTGAAAGCATTCTTATTTATCTTGTGGAAGAGAAAGTTTGGGTCGCTAATGCAACCAGACCTTCACCCTACGCAACATAAGTATATTGAAGAGAGAGAAAGCACGGCTACGAAGGAGAATGGCACAGAAGCAACGATTAGGGATTCCATCACTGTTGGAGTAAATGGAATACGATAGAAAAAGGGGAGAATTAAAAAAGGCGATTAAAGCGGCAAAACACAAAAGTTGTGAATTTTTTGACAAGTGATGAATGACAAGTCATGTTGGGAAATGCCATACAAAATAACGGCAGTGAAAATAAAGACAAAATAAATATGGTACAATTATGTAAGGGAAAAGGTAGGATGGAGAATTCTGAAACAGGATGGGGGAAAATATAGTGAATGAATTATTTTCACAGGATAATGAGGAACAAAGTATTACAAGATAGGTGCGACGGAGTGGTGTTCGCGGCAGGTTTTCTCGGGGTACTCCCGTTTCCCCTGCCTATCATTCCATCACAACATTCACTCATAATCATTCACCCCATGTCATTCATAATCACTGCTTCAGGGGAGGTGCGACAGGAAGGGCATCCGGCACCCTAGTATTCCCCAGCTCCAGTCAAAAACGAAGCATCATATATTCATCCCCATTCGCCGACCCCGGATGAACTGGGAAAATGCCAGATAAGTAAGTACGTGAAATTAATTAATGTAATGTGTCATGTAATGTAGGGAGATAAGAAAAAGAAAGCAAGAAAAGAAAGACTGTGCTTTTCTAAACAAAATAAAGAAAAGTTGAAGGAATTCTGTAAGTTCAAAGAACCGATGCCCATGTTGTTCTCAGACGAGGTTATCCATAAGGGGGCGAAATTATTATTTTATGAATTTTTCACTCCCTAATATCCCTGATGACATACACTTTGTTAGTGTTGGCCACATTTTACTTCAATTATTATATATACAAACTTCTTCCGAGACCAAACTGACATTTACAAAATATATTTGCCAATCAATTACGGTACCAATGAAGCTGTGAATTTTGAAGGTTACCGTTCAGACGCTGACCAAAGGACAAATAAAATTGGTGAATGACTTCGTCGGGTTACCTTTTCTAGTCTGTACATCATCTTTGTTCACAAATCTCTCAAGAAAGATTTATCGCCAACGAAAACAAAAAAAGTAACTTCATTCAATTTTTGAAGGATGAACTGATAAATATTTCAGTACAATTGGAACTGCCAATTTAGAACTGAGATGTATTAATTGTCAACACTGCCATTTCTTCCTACCCAGCCTCTCTAGAAAAAGTATTCGAACTTTCCAAGAAGAATAGATAATATAAAATAATTATCAAATTCGTAACATATTTTAAACATCAATCACTTTAAACATATTTATCGTCACAACCTTACATAGTAAATTACTAAACAACATATCTACTAATTCAAGTTCTTTATAATATTCCACCTCAAACTCTTTGCAATTGCATTATAGGCAGATCTAAAAAAGTACTCTCAAAATAACAGATTTTTTAAAATAGGTTTTCGCAGTTTCACCAAGACGGTGCGATGTACAGAAATGCTGTTTAGCAATCAGTACGCAGAATTAACAGAACATTTAAAACGCTCATCTTCGTATTATTAAAATTTTGAATTTTAAGAAATCGGAAATGGAGCTTGGTGTGTAAATAAAGCCGGTGTGAGCTGTCCAGAAATAGACTTATTCTCAATGCATTCGAAGTTAAATCTCAAGTTTCACTTGAATGCATCAATTTGTTCGAGAGTCATCGGGGGAACAAAATTCTTAACATACATACACACATACTTGCACGCACATACACACACACACACA